>JAAEAF010003864.1:0-116588 GCA_011037195.1 Triatoma infestans
TTTTTCTTTCTCTTATTTAAGATGAATACCACAACATATGAATTTTCATTGGAAGTTCCGAAAACTTGAGTAGATTGCAATAACTTTCTTTTTTACTGCAGCAAGTGGTTTTAAAGTATGGAGGGAAAGACGAAGATGAGAAAAATTTACGGTTTGACTGTCGGTTAGTGACGCTAATTCTGTTTGATTTTGTTCTCCATAAAAATGTTTTATTAGAATTTTATTAAAGCCGACTTTTATTTGGTTGCACTAACTTTGGAGAAATGGTGGTAGAGAGTATTTAATAAATAATTGAAAAAGGATGATTCCACATAATACTTTTTATCGTTAATGTTAAGCCGATTTTTTGTTGTTCGACTTACTTTATAAAGTTTAGTTTAGTAAGTGACATTTATGAATGTCGATTGAATGACGTGTTTGAATATCGATTGGTGATATGTTTGGAGTAGTTAAAATTGTTACCGTCGTCTTGGAATTGTTAAAAGTAAATTATTGACAATTATAAGATTTATTACTAAGTAGTAACTAGTAAATATTCGTGTGGTTCGGATTAAACTGTTGTACAGCTTTCGAGAGTTGAGAATCCGCTTATAAAATTAGTGTAATCATCTTAATTTTTCTAGTTCCAGTATTATTATTCCAGACCTAATTTTTTAAAAAGTTATTAGACCCTGATAAGTTTCAAATGCTTATGTTTCTCACAGTTTCATTTGTCCTATATAAAATTTTCTAATTGCCTCTTTCGACTATTGCTTTGTTTTGTTCTACATCCAGGCCTAATTATTGTTTCTCTTGAGACTAGATATTGCTTTTTATTGATTATTAAATTGTTCATTTACTTATTGTCAGAAATAAATAATATATAAGTAAAAGTAAATTAGTTCTTCTAGAACACCCGATAGCTTGAAAGAAATGATCATTAATAAACTTCCTGGTCTTGTTTTACTTATCCTATGGCCCTCTTATCAGCTGGAAGGATTTCCCGAGACTAGTTTTGTGCAGCAATGCGAACATTTGTGGAATTTTACTGTAGTCATTTTGCTTCCTATCCTTTACTGGCTCAACAAGTCATTGGGTCAACACCCAGTGTTTTAGATTTTAGCATTCTCAAGATGTCATCGCTAGGGCATCCCTATTTCCATGTAATCCGTTCCAGCTCAATAGATTTTCTTCCGTGTTCTGGGCAGCTTCATCTTGTTACTGTTACCTTGTCTTATGTTTCCTATCGTCGTCAGGTCATCCTCGGCATTCTGCAGCAATCTCATTTAGGGCCCCCCGGAAAGGTATTCAGCTTCGCCTCTTCTTTTTGGGGGGGGGGAGGGTCCAGGTATCAGAGCCATACAACGGGTCCGAGGATTGTTTTGTAAATGGTGACCTTCGCCTTTCCTGAGATACTTTTATTTCGGAGTGTCGACAGTAATACCTGGCTGCTATTCTACTTTTCATATCTTAGTTGACGTCGATTTTACTCGTAAGCAACGCACCAAGGTACTTAAATTCTTTTACAGCCACAAAACGGTGTCCCTCTGCGACTTCCTAATCTCCTTGTCGTCTCCATGTACTTTGTTTCTCATCATTTATTTCCAGCCCATATGGTGCTGTTCCCTCATCTAACTCCATCAAGGAGTCTTTCAATGCAGACGCAGTTCTTGCCACAAGGCAACATCATCAGCATATGCCAATGGTTGTGTTGATGCCTCAAGGTTTGGTAGAAATATTACGGACCGCCATTTCCAGAATAAATTAAAAAGACCTAGCGACATCTGATCCCCGTATATAAGCCCCACACTTACGGAAAAGCCTGAGAGACTTCACTTTATACGAAAACATTGGACCGCTATCCCTTCCGCTCTCTCAGAAATTCTCTTTGTAATGAGCACAGCTAAAAATCTTAAAACTGAACTGAAGAGAGCGATACCAAGATTAGGCAGAAAATGTAAGTAAGTAACTATAGTATCTTTCTTCTCCATACTAACTTGGAACTTTATACTGTGAAGAGTAATATTCAATTTCTTAATGTAATTTCTACGTTTCTCTTCCATTCTGGTAACTTTTATTCTGAATCGCTTTACAATATTGGCCCACTATTTATTGCGCAATATTTAGTAAATTGCCCATGGATTTTCTTATTGCCCTATTTGTACACGCCCAATCAAAATTGTTCCCCAGCTCTTATAGTTTTTCGCCACATTAATTTTTCAATAAATATTTATGATAATGTCTACTTTCTTGAAATAAGACTGATAGAGGATTGTAATATTAGAGGAAAATATATTGTCTATGTCCATGGACTGGTTTTTGCATTTTCTCTGAAAACTGCAAATTGATTCAAATATTGTTTTTTCCGTTTGAGATGGAAATGATCCTATTTTACTTTCTTCTACTTCTGTCTAGTTAAGAAAGTATTGAGATTGTGTAAAATTTTCAAAATTGAATTTGTACCGGAAATACATGTTTTGAGGTCCCATGAGTTTGAAAAAAATATGTTTTCAACGAATCTGTGTTTGAGTGTGTGTGTGTATTTTTAAAAAAGCATCCCAAAAACAAAATATCGCAGGAAGTTTTCAAACATGGTATTCTGTTTAGGTACTACTAGGTAGTACCAAAGGTTACGTTTTACACAAAGGGCAAAATCCATCTGCCGGAAGTACGATTTTAGTGAATGATTTCTTTTTTCGGGTTTCTCTTCGATATTCTCGAAAACGGACTCCAACCATTGTCTCTAAACTTTGTATACTATCCACACACATAAGTATCATTTTTATTTTGAAGTATTCTCTTTCTTTTTTTTTGAAATATTCATAACAATTAAATATGGCGCCGAAATTCCTTGTTTGTAGATAATCGATTGACCGGAAGTGCATTTTTATCGACCTTTTTCTTTCTGTTTTCTGCCATTTTCTCTAAAACGGCTCCAACGATTTTCTTTAAACTATTTATAAGAACTACACATATAAGGACCTACAACTTTTATTTGCTATCGGATAAAGTCATTTAAGAGGGCTTTTGGGGGATGGGTGGTTTTATATTTTCCTCTACAGTGTTTTTCTCCTAGTTGGTTATAAAATTCTATCATCTAAACAATATTAATTGAAAATGAATAGACTGCCAAAATTCCATAGACTTCCGGTGAGTAAACCGGAAGTGTGTTTTAATTGAATAGTTTTTTTCAGTTTTCACAATTTTTCTCCTACAAACACCGACGAATTTCGTTGTACACTAACTTTGAATATATAGAAAGATATATCACTTTTGTTTGAAACTTTGTTCCGAGAAATTCATTTAAAAAAGTTTCGGGTGATGGGAGGTAGTTATGCTTTTCATTAAAAAAAAGGACATTTTATTAATTTTAGACGCTCCCATTGATATAAAACCGAAGGCAAACATTTAGTACTAATAATAAGTTTGAAAAAAATTTGCCACTTACAATTTCGTTAACATTAAGAGAAAGCTGTATGAGTGTTTCCCACTAGATTTTTTAATTTTAATTTAAATATTAATATTATATAATACTTTTGCGCGAATATAAATATGCTGTAATAATGCGTAATATGAAGATATTCTTGTTGGTCTCTGGCTGTTCTGATGATGATTGGAGTAAATAAATTGAATCGCTGTGTTGTCGGAGCTGGGCACCCCTCATCAAAATCCACCCTCTGCTATACCACTTCCATCGACTGTCTCACTCGCTCACTCTCTTTCCAACCCCTCCCCCCCATACATAGGACAGTATTGATCCAACATGTTGTACATTATACACGCACTCTATCACATATATCCACGTACATATATACTGCCAACACAAACGAAACGCGAGCAGACAGACAGACACACACACACACACACACACACACACACACACACACACACACACACACACATTCACCGTGTTGCCCATTCACTAATCGCCTCTAAACGTTACCACATCGGCCTTGTGTTGTCCTATTTCTGACAAAAACATAAATGTAGAGTAAATTTATTTCTTCTTTATTTATTTTTTTTTGCACTTTTAAATAGTTAAACCTATTATTCAACCTCTGTCTATTTTTCATTCCTATAATATAAATATATTGTTTTGTGTACACGTATTCCTTTTAAAAATTGTGCAGTCATTTTTGACATGGAGTGGTTGTTGTTGTTTTTTTTACTGCACACGCGATAAAGCCTTTTTTTACTCCCCTTTCAACAAAATTAGTTTATTTATTATGTAAAATATTACCCCAAAATTTTTCAAAAATACTTCTGGTATTAATTAGACTAAATTCTATAAATAATCTTTATACTTTTTGTTTGATTAATTCAACACTAATTACAAGTAAGGAGACTTATCAATAAAAGATATCTAAATTGGAATAACAATACTTTTCTGTATTATAAAGTTGGCATCCATGTCCTCATTTAAACAGATGCTGCCTGTACGATGTGTCTTTTTACGTACCTATTACTCTTTCAACGATGAAAAGCGCACTTTGGAGGAATAGCGTTTAGTGATAAGATTTCTGATTTTTTTGAAGGAGTAAAAGTATCTGAACTTTACTTCCAAACATTTAAACCAATACGTTGCAACTTGTTGCGATCTTCCCACAAGGAAGTCGATTAATTAAAAACCATTCTGGTTTGAAACCAGAATTTTCAGGAAGGTGCATTCTCAGTTACCGGAAATACTCAAATTGATCCTCTTAAGTATTTTTATATAGTGTAGAAAGTCTCTATCATTATCAGCGAGCACAACCAAGTCGTCGGCGAACAGTAATTGATAGGTTTACCATCTCAGATTTAGGTATTGTAGATGAATATTCCTTTATTATTTTTTCTTTTGACCTATATAGACTGTATCTAGCACCAGAATAAAAATAACAAGGAGCTTAAGGTGCACCCTGGAGGAATTCTCCTCGTAGTAGTCACAAATCCGTCTGAGGTATTAATTGAGAGCTTATAGTTCGCTTGTATTAAGTATCGACAGCTAATATAAGTCCTCTGTCTACTTGTTTTTCTCTTAATGCCCTCAATATGTTTTTCTTTTTAACTTTGTCGAACGCTTTAATTAGATCTATAAATCAAACTGATAGCGCTTTTTCTTGAATTCATCACATTAAAAATGAGATCATAAGTACTTCGGTTTGTGCAGAATTTGAATTACTCTACCTCAAGCACTGCCTCGACAATTCTTCTAATTTTCTTTTCAAGAATCTTAGAGTTAATCTTGCTCGGCACATTTAGGAGTGAGATATTACTGCAATCACTGTTATCCCCTATTTTGAATATTGGAATAATGGTAATATGTGTACAATTCTTCTTCTTTAAACGATACGATCTTATTGATTTGATTCTTTTCTTAGCTGTATGTGTCGCCCAATTTATTTCTGTCGTCAGGCCTCCATATTTTATCCAATTCCAAAAGAAGATGGTCGTTTCGAACCTTTTTTCACTCTAGCGTCGATTATGTCCTTAAAACTATTTTTTTTTTAACCGAAAAATAATCAGTTGTAATCAATAAATAATCAATATTTTTAGTTTCTGTTAGATTCTTCCTTGATTCTTAGTTTTGTTAGATTCAATATTCTGTAACCAATTTTTGTCTTTCCCATACCTAACAAAAATACCTGGCCACTGCCGTTCCAACTCTTCCGTTCAGGTTGTCCATAACTAGTTCTCTTCTTGCATCATTACTTTCTGTAATTCTTCAAAGAAAGTGTCTGTATCTGCTGCAACAGCACTGTCCTTAGGACCGTAGGCGATAATGGAGGTCTGTCTGAAATTTTTCTTCTATATCTACCACCATAATTCGGTCATTCACGAATGAAGTGTGAATATGCTTATGCTTTTGAGTTTACATTCCTACATACATAACTTATGTTATGTTTTGGTGAGTGTGCATGATGTAGTGGAGTTATGGTAACTCATGGCGTCGCTGCTCCCCAGGCAAGTGCATGCAACAGTTGCCTCTTTCGGATACATTTCTAGCACAATATCTACGTAATATTTGCCTTGAAGTTTGAATTCAAATGGTATATACAATCAAAAGAAATCAATGGGTTCTTTATCCATTTCATTAAAAAATTAATCAGGCTGAGAAAAAGCACCATATGAAGTGTTATAAATTTCATGAGTCCACACTCTGGAAAAAATATACTAGAAATGTATTGAACGAAACCTATGTTTTATATATATTTATGTGTTGTGTGCCAGTTTGCGTGTGGGAGTTTGTGTTTGTACAGGTGTAATTAATTGAAATTCTATATTCAATTACTCTCAATAAACTTATCTTACTAAAGGTTACTTAATCCAGAAGTTAATTAATTTTCTAAAGGAATAAAAGTCTGACAGACAGTCTGGAAAATGTCTGACAGAAAGTGATTGAATATGACTATTTAAATTTCAGGAGATTCGATATTATTGTAGATTTCAATTATTTGGTTCTATCTTTCTCTTCGAAATAAAAAACCCAGTTTTCCTTATCCTTTTACAAATGTACATGTTTTTATGTAGTTTGTAAAATCGTCTATAATCCGTCATTTTTTCACTTCTAAACCTAAAAATATTAATCTGTCTGGAAAACCCCAAACCCTTTGACACAACTGTCACAAGAAATCTAGACCTGGAAAATTGCAATTTTTATTGAAGGACATGTGATCAGCAATCGCTATCTACATCATTCTGCTTACTAGCAATAGCAATCTGGCTCCACGATTAACTGTACCTTCCAAGTTTAACATGCATGATATCGATATTGTTGAAATCTCTCTTTTGAAATCAAACCTGGACCGTGGGTCTTTTTTTACAGACATTTAAGCCCTAAGGCAAGCGTATTTTTTTTTTCAAGTGTTTTAAGTTTCCAGCTATTCGCTAACCAGTTGGCTATTCAACTTGTCTTTTGCCAACGGTCTCTGTTTGATTTCTTCGAGTCGGGGCCCAAACTGTGATGATTCAGCATTTTCGGGTGGAAGTATAGTTGCGTAAGCTAGAAAGAAATGGCCATGGGTGGGTCAACGGTCAATGAGAGTTTTCCAATCAAAAGCGCCATACGGCAAGCATTGGTCCTTTATGAGTGGCTACGCAATTGATGCATTTTTATAGTTTTAGCTAGAGTAATTTTAAACATATTATTCTTACAAAATTCACATTTTTATCGATATTTTAATTAAGTCAGACGATATTTTCTGCACATAGTAACCTGTACACCTCCACTGTAAACTTAGTTGCAGAGACATAAGAGGATTATTCAATAAGTAAAGATACTAAGAGGTTATTTTTCAGTCTCATGATTATTAATGATTCTCATAATTAACATATTCTTCGACATAATCTTTTTAGCCAGTTTTGGACTTTAGCTTTCAGT
This sequence comes from Triatoma infestans, assembly GCA_011037195.1. NCBI lineage: Eukaryota > Metazoa > Arthropoda > Insecta > Hemiptera > Reduviidae > Triatoma > Triatoma infestans. Next base: position 7,340 of record JAAEAF010003864.1, read on the forward strand.
GTTTTGTTCCTGTAAAACTTCATGTGATGTACTGACTTTTCGGGGAGACCAAAGAGAAAAAAAAATCAGATAGTGCGAATGTGGCAGAGTATCCCATACTTTTCTATAGTTTCAAGCGTTGATTGCTCCAGGATGTGATTGACCAATGAGTGTCCTGGAAATACAGTACTCCTTTCTTCTGTAAAACCATGTCGCTTTTTCAGATTCTTTCTTCACTGCAACTCGCCCGTCTTGAATGCCGGCTTCAAGTGATGGAATTGAAAAATAGATTGGTCACCTTGAAAACGGCAAATCTGATGCATTATTCGGTTATTTATGAATTGATCAACCAACTTTTAGAATTTTGCAAAGATTCATACAACTTAGTCCAGATTGCTCAAGCATTCGAAGTAAATTTCAGATGAGGTCACTTTCTCAGAAACCAGAAATCTCTTCGTTGTTCTTTCAAAGTGCGGTTTTCTAGAGAATTTGTCTATCATAGAATGTCACATAAAAGTTAAGTATACTGAAAAAGTGGTCTTGTAAGTATACTTGGAACTATTTGTCCCTCTGTACCAATGACTGTCATAAGTAAGTGCAAAGATAGTAAGCTTATAAAATTCACGTCTTTATCTAGTTTTTATTGACAACCGAATGAATGGTCATTTTTTGTAAAAAAATCTGATTTTTCTTCTTATACAGTCAAGCAAGCCAGTGATAACACTACCTACCTGTTCAAAATTATATCTGTGACTTCACATAGTGTAGAGTTATCTTCACTGTTCTGTACGGGCATTTCCTTAATGATCTCCTACACTTTAACGTTTTTCTATCCAGTCTAAATAACAAGAAATGAATACATGCATTGCAAAGACAATGGAAGAAATTTCCAAGTATTTCTTCTTCACTAAATGCTGCACTTTCTTGGGAGAATATTTACAATCCAGCTAGTTGAAATATGTTTACTTTATTTAGTTTCCTGCGATAGATGCAGTTTCAGGGCTTATAATATGATCCAGTTATTCTTGTCTTATAATTTTTCTTTAAAAAAAAACAAAATTGAATGCAAAGAAAAGTTTCTGCAATTAGGAAAAGGAGAAAAAAAATGAACTACTGGGGCCTCAATTGGTGCTTCGCTTGTTGGTAGAAGAATTGGTAAATCTTGAAATATTTTCATCAGCTGTAGGTTGTATTGAAAACTCATAAAATGTATTGTAAATCCTCGTAAAATTCTGCCACCAGTTATTAAATTGAAAATCTCTTTACATTTAAATGTTTTGTGAAAAATTTAAATGAAAATATGAATAAGTTTAGAAGGGCTGAGAGAGTAGGATTAAAAATGGTAATTAGTTTAAGAACTAGGATTTGGAAGGAAGAAGGAAAATTGTAAATATATTTTGGAGTATAATCTACTTTGAAGCGATTAGCAGAGTTCCATGTGTATATGTGGGCTAAATTATTGATGAAACTATTAGTAGCCAAGCGTATCTCAAATATAATTAGAATATTCTCTCTCTCTGTCCCTCGCCCGCCAGAATTAGACAATATCACAACAAAGGTTACGTCATTAGCTCATCTATAAAGAGTTTCCTTCACTGATGATGCTAATCAGCTTAGCATACTGTTGAGAGAGTTACGAAAAACTTTTTTGCTTTGTGGTTTTTCATTTATAGTTTAGACTTCAAAGGTGGGTCTACTAACTAAATATTGATATCGATTTGTATGCTACTTTGTGAGGGTAAATATAAACATCGTACGAGTCTTACAAGGCACACTTTAATGTAAACAAAACTTTTTTTAAAGAGAGATTTTTATTTTTCTCAGTCAAAAGTAAGATTTTCTTTTGCAATTCCCATAACTGTGATTAAATTTTTTTTTTTTTAAACATGAAAGTTTTTACCTAACTTTTAGAAAGCTTTAGCATTACTATAATCTAGTGGAAATTAGATTAGCTGATTTTAGGACATTAGGATTACCTGAAAAATGTTTTAAATTAAACTGGCTATTTTTAGTTTTAGTTTAGTTTCAGCTTTTAGTTTGTTTTTTTTTGCCGCTGGTATTATAAGGTTTTTTAAGGCGCATCAATTTCCAAGGTTACCCGCGCCCTGAGCCTTCTCAGTGCACTGCCAGCCTCGTTACTGACAACACTGCCTATCAGCGGACATTGAGCTGTAGAGGTTCCTAGGAAGAGAAAATATAAAAGCAGCACTGCTGAGCTCAAATTGGCGATCCGTTTACAAAAAGTCTGAGTTTTTAACCACGAAATTCAAAAAACTCAGAATACTGTTCTTTGAAATCAAACTTCCAGTCAAACTTGGAATTCTGCAGTACTTTTTATCATTTTATCATTGAGAGAAACGTACATTGTACTGAAGAGACACTTAAAGAAAAGTTTCCACTACCTTTTCTCAAGGGGCTGATGCTGGTTAGCAACAAGGCATGTTCCCACCGATCTCTTGTTGTAATGAATCAAGTTGTTCTGTTGCTTATCCACGATGTTCGCCTTCGTCCACGAGCTCTCTTATCATCAATTTTACCTTCTATTATGCAATGTAGCAACTCCTCATTCACATGTCTCAAGAACGTGTCCAAAATACGCAACTTAAGCTTTTTTTTACAATAAATTGTCTCTCGTTCACATAATACACGTTCGCATTCCTTAAACGTACTTGCTGTTTGCAAATGAAGCTGTGAAGCTTTTTTAACTAGTCTAGTGTTGTTACTGGTTAGGACTGTTGTTTTTTATATGTTGATGTTCAGTCCCAATTTTACTACTCTTATTTACCACCTCGTCTACTATTATTTGAAGTTCCTTTTTAGTACTGGCTATTAAGTCCGATTATCGGATATTGTTTAGTAGTACCACATTAATTATTAATCCTTCTTGTCAAGGAGTTGTGCGCTGTATTTTGAATAATTGATTTAGAGAATAATGATTAAAAAGCAAAGATGTGAGTCGAGATCCTTGTCCTACCCGCTATTTATTGTAGCTCATCTGTAAATTCTTCCTAGAACTATCCACTATTCTAGAATCCTCAAAATAATCAATTTACCTGGGAAAATATTTCCAATAAAACTATTTAGGTTTGAAATTAGTACTTACAGTTTAAAATAATAATAATAATAATAATGTTTATTTTCAGGAAACCTCAAATTAGGAAATTAGGCACAAGATCTTTATATTACCCTTTACAGCATCATGAGAAAGACTTTTTTGTGCCCAACAGCTTTACTTTGAACAAAATTTTTAAAGAGAAGTTTTTAATTTTGTTGAACTCATATTTAAATCTTGTTGAATTTACTTCCATTATGTGAACAGGAATAAATAATTATTGTAATGTTAAATTAGTTTCTTCTATTATTTATAATATATACGAATTCCACTACAGTGTATAAGTTTAAAGTGATATAACTGCAAAATGCCAGAAGTAACATACCAACAACTTCTTGTACAATACTAGTTAGAAATCCTTTACCAATCTTTAAACAAGACAAAGCTCCCTCGGGGGTAGTTTAAGTTTTGTCACTTTAAAGGATTTACCAAGTTAAAGTTAAAACCGCCTACTGACCTATTTTCCTATAAACATTTTAGTTAAATTATATATATATATTTTACTATATTGATAAAGTTTCTAGTTATAATAAATCGTTGTAGCGTAATGTATATATATATATAGATATATATTATGGCGTTTTAGTTTATAAATTTATTGCTTTCAATATATTTAATTGTAAAAGTTTTATATTTATACAATATATATTATATTGACCAGAGAAAATTTTATATATTTTCTAAAGTTTAATTAGATTTAGAATATATTCACTTTTATGTATGAAAAACAAACAAAACACACCCCAAACTTGTCATTTGAAAATAAAGTTACACAATAGATAATACAACATTCAGTTACAAGTTAGTTGCATGACATATTCTGTCTGATTGGATATCATATTTCAATTTTAGATAAAAACTGGATATGTATATATATATCACATATTCACAACAGAAACAATAAACAAACAAAAAGTTATATTCATCAATGAATTGCAGGTGAATTCCTTTTTTTTTTATAGCTTGAGACAGTAAACAATAATTTTTTTTATTGTTCGTAATTGCATGGGCCCATCATTTCGTATAGCTCTTGATGTATTGTTGAAATATTCAAATATATTTCTGATACAGCTAACTTATCAAAAAACAAATCTCGCTTGATAATCGCACACGACTTTTTTCTAATTACAATTATCATCATGCCAATTAACAAAATTTTCTTCAAAATTTGCCCTGTTAACTAAACGTTAAAGTGGGCTAGCACAGAGTCATAAATCTACTGAGGATTATACTTGCATCCTCTATCTTAATTCCCTAGTCTAAATTTTATAAAGGACCGTTAAAATTTAAGCCAATCACACTGCTCCTTGAAAAGTAATAGATTCATATCTGTACAGTGAGCAGTCCAAGTTTAAAGAAACTCAGTTGGAGCAGTATTCATGAAGGAAAGGGAAAACTTAAAAATCTATTATGTAACTTGGGATTGTAAAGCTTTAATTTAGCTTAATATTATATAAGTGTCATTTAATTGTACTGATGTGGTATTTCAGAAGAAAACTTAACATTGCTTTCTGTGTTTGAGCTACCTTTTGTTTTTTTGAGGTAATTGTTCATACACATGCACACAAATATAGACAATTTGGAAACAGACATATAGACATTTGGAAACGTTTTTTTTCGTACACAGGGGATCTGATAAAATCACCCGTTAAAAGTTCAATTTCGCAAATTTGAAACCATCGTAGGACTTCTTCTTACAACCATAAGAGAAGGTGTGGAAACAAAAATAATTATACTAAATCGTCTTTAATTTTAACATGATACAACAGGTACTTTGAGGCTTTTAATTGAAAAGTGCTTCCATTTTATTTATTTATTTTTATTTTTTTTATTAATTGCAAGAAGCTCTTAACATTATTTCATTAGAATCCTTTATTCGCTTTGAGAACAGAATTCATGCTTTAGTCACCATGAAGTGAAACGAAACATTTTCATTTCTGTATCCAACAGTGAAAACTAATGTTTTTCCGCACTTATTCTAACAGCTCTACGCAGAAAAACACTCACGTCTTCGTATTGAGACGGCAATAATGGTTTAGTGTAAACCGGCGTTTCATCCATATTGCGATAGGCTTGATTTCTTTACTGAAACTGGCAAAAATCACAATAGGTTGATTGTAAAACAAAGCTGTAAATGGGCAGAGCCTAATTTGCCCCCCATCATCTTGCAGGTCAAGTAAATGGCTGTAGGTAGTGGGGCGAGACATAATTTTCCTCTTCCATGCAGATGATATAGACTGTTTATCTGAATCTCCCCTTCTTCCTGCGTTGTCCAAAGTTGCAGCAACAAGTACATATCAACAGGTACCTATTGCCTACGCTTTTTCATCATGCATTGCTTTAGACCATTACAAAATAAATATTAATTCTATTACAAAGCAATCGTAAATTATATACACTGTAAAATCCACCCAATTATGGGACATTTGCCTCATTTGTAGACGGAATAGGTAGATACCATTTCGGTTCAACTGAAGTTTGTTGTATAGTATTTTGGGTTCGATTTATTTCTGTTTTGACATTGAAACAGAATTTCAATTGCAAATGCGCAGTTGTTTCTACGATTGGCACTCATGGGCAGTCTTTGAAATGACATTGTATCATGAGATAATCGTCATCTGACGTGTTCTGCTTCTCCTCTTCTTCATCTTTTATCAGAAGACCTTTCCCATTCAGTTAAACCACTAGAAGTGTGCTGCCCAGTAGTTTGTGGCTTCCACCCTGTTTTTGATTGATAATTTTTAAAGATAACTTTGGCGAATCTAGATAGTTTTTCATGCCCCTAGTAGTTTTTTGGCATAGAAGAGGCAGGAAATTAAAAAAAAAATCGTTGTATTTTAATTCATCTGATTATAATTAATCATATAATGTATAGAAACATGATATATAAAATTTTATCATACGAGTATAATATATACAATTTTATACAGTTATATGATTTGCTTTTTAAGAAGACAGTTACAAATTTGTTAAATGTAAGTGTATTGTGACGTAATCTTCACTACTTAATTGAAAGCTTGAACAGTAAAGTGGTTAGAGAGATAAAAGGTGAACATTGTGGTGGGGAAAAGGAAGAGTGAGAGAGCTGCAAGTAGTGAAGCTACTTAACAAGTAGAGAGCGCTGCGATCTCTTCATATTACTAAATCGTCTTGGCTATTTTTTTGTTTTTTCCCTCAATTATTGTTCGCTACTATCGTAATAACTCCCGTAAAATTTATCTCTTTATATTTACTTTAGAAACATGGTAATGAATATTTTTAGATCGTACCCGTTTTTTGAAATTGAGTTTTCACCGGAAAAACACGCTTTGAGGTCCCCTGAGTCAAAACAAGTGATTTTTAGAAAATGGTCTGTATGTGCGTGTGTGTGGGCGTCTATGAGAATATTTAAAAAACGAAAAGTCTTAGAAAGCTCAAACATGTTATTCCGTTTAGGTACTACCACTGCATTAGACACCGAGATTTCGGGCAAAATCAATCAACCGAAAGTATGACTTTCTTCAGTGTTTTTTCAGTTTTTCGTGATTTTCTCTAAAGAAGCTCCAACAATTTTTTTTTAAACTTAGTATATCAATTACAATACAAAGAGCTATTATAACTTGTATTTGCAACATTTCTCCGGAAAAATTCATTTATGTGCTCTTTTAGGGAAGGGAATGGTTATTTTTTCCTTTAAAGAGCTATCTTTATTGATTATACAATTCTACCATCTAAACAGAATTAATTAGAAATAATTAGAATCCCAAACTTCCGAGTTTCAGGAAAATGAGTAAACCGGAAGTGCTGGAGAAATGAGTACTGTTTTTACTGAACATTTTTTCAGATTTCGCGATTTTGCCCATAAAAACACCGACATATTTCATTAAATTTGGTATACAGAACTATGAATATAGAGATTAATTACGATTTTAAAAACTGCCATAAGAGAAAGTGGTGGTGTTTCACACCAGATTTTTTTTTACACTTATATGGAGCTATTTTATTAAATCAACATCGATAAATAATTACTATCGATCCTTGTTTAATAATAATAATCTTCTTATTCTTGAGTATTGTTACACTGAGTATATTTATTTATTTCTGCGTATAAAATAAGGATTAAACAAAAATCAAGATAAAGAGAAAATCTTGTTTATATATTTTGCTTTAATTCTACGGGAAGCATTTGAAACTTTTCTGAGAGGGATTTTCTTTTTATACTTAACCTTTTAACAATTACGTAATTTTGTTAGGTAAGACCTTTATTTTCAATACATCATACTTTATTAACTTTTTCTAAATTTACGAACCCTTCTTTTTTTTTCTTTATTTTTTTAACGTTCTTATTTTTAGAACATTTTAAAAATCTTAACATGTGCTCGGATATTGTGTTCGGTAAATTTGCAAATTTTAGAAGTTATAAAACATTTTTAAAGTTTGTTGAATTCGAAAGTTTCAAAGAACAAAATGCATGAAGTTTCACGAATTCATGAAATAATTTTGATGTCACCTCTTGATATAATATGTTTTTTAGCAATAGTAAAAATAGCGTGTCCTGAAATTGACTATCATTCTATAGAGTGTAATGCCTAGCTGTCGATTCTGTTGTATTCCTCAGCTGTACATACAACCACTATCGATTAAATTATCACTCAAAAAATTATGTCAGGACGTTCCGGAAATCTAAATTGAAAGTGGGTGATCAATATTTTTCAGAAATCATTTTCAGATATTATTTTTCAGATAAAAGAACTGTAAAACAAATTTGAGGATCTCCAGGATCGTTTGAGCTCCGGAAATACAAACTCATACGAATAGCCGTAATGTAACGTGCTTTTGAAAAGTGTGTGAGAGTGTGTGTGTGAGTGTCTGTAGTGAATAATTTTGAAAGGATAAAATAAATTATTAATTAGTTAATCACGAGTAAAAAAGTCTTTATATTGTGACTTCTCCAGAGATTCTTTAGGTCTTCTTATTGAGATAAATTGAATCTGTGTTATCTTCATGGAGAGAAAATAAATTAACTAATAAAATTAGTGATATAAAAAAAAAATGTACATAATCAATTAACTTTATTACAAAAAGTTTTACAAAGTCTAAAAATAGCCTGTGGGTATAAACTGATTTTGCTCCGTAAAAGTGTATATTATCGCACTGAATCAAGACAACCTGATGATAGACAAATGCCTGAAACTGGTTGAAGACCACAAAATGAAGCTAGGCTTGATCACAGAATAAATCTTTGATTTCCGATGAGCTTTCTCTCCTCTCGTTACCCTAATTTAATTTCAAATTTAGACTTTGTGCGATTTTTGAGTGTTGCTGTTACATAAATACATATATTCATAATAAAACCGAACCTACAAAAACACACACCGCAATACCATTTTTTTAAAATTACTTTTCCTTAAAATATGCATTTCTAGTGAAAGCTCAATCTTGATTCTCTGATCCTGATACAGTATTTTCTCTTACAGCAGTAAGGTATAGATATTAAATTTTAAAAGCAATAACTTTTGTATTTGTCTGGCCTTAAATATTCAGTTACTAAAAAGACGGTTTCAGATTATACCCCATGGGTCCCAAGCCATTGTGGGCTGGCTGGAAATGAAAAAACTGACCAGCTAGTAAGTCTGGCGCACGCTCATCGCAGCAAGAGCCCCCTGATTGCAAGCAACATGATGTTCATCGAGAGGCAGTACTTGGAAGGAGATACGATGCCCTCTGCAGGCGTGAGGGCCGGTTAGATAGTGAATTGCCTCGTAGAATCAACGAGGCCGGTTTTCGTCTGCTAACTCGCCACGCGAATAGGAGTAGTGGACAGACCAATTTGCCGTCAATGTATTCTGTGAGAGGACATGACGAGCGAGCATCTACTGAGATGTACTGCCCTGCACTGTGCTCGCGATGATTTGGGCATTAACGCGCAGCCAGGTATAACCTAAATGGCTGCTCTCTATTGGACTGCTCGCCAACAAGTGGCTCAATGCTAATAAAAATCGGCGTTGGAAAAAAAAAAGTGGACTTAAATTTAAAACATTTTATTGGGTTCACTGGAAAGCGGAAACACGCTCTATCTAAGAAAATAGAGCAAATGACTTGTGTGTATTTTTTGTATTATTACTATTATTCCCAGTGTCATTTACAACTGGCAAACAACCATCAATTCGTGCTCAGAGTGTCATCAAATTGATTTTTTTTTTCATTTGATTTTTTATTTTGAATTCATTTTAGTGCTCTTTTAGGGAAGGGTATGGTTAGTTTTCCTCTAAAGAACTATCTTTGTGGATTATACAATTCTACCATCTAAACAGAATTAATTAGAAAACATTAGAATGCCAACTTCCGAGTTTCAGGAAAATGAGTAAACCGGAAGTGTTGGAGAAATGAGTACTGTTTTTACTGAACAACAATTGTTCAGTTATAATTACGCTGTTGTTGAGGCTGGAAAGATTATGATTTCAGTATAAAATATGGAATAAATTGGCCCCAAAAAAAAAAATACGTTCATTTTGACTAGTGATTCCCAAATTGGGCCCTGAAACGATTCATGGGGCGGTAATAAACTCACGGTAATATTTTGGAGGCGGTGAAAGAATAAATAAAAGAGGAGAAGATAAGAAAATTTTTGAACTCGTTCGTACATTTCAGCTGTAGGGTGAGCAGGGAAGTCATAGTTAGTGATCAATAGTCAAGTCTACCGACAGGTCTCTTATGAAGCAAATGTTGTTGGCATACGAGCTAATCGCATATTATTGGGAAATCCAGCATGGATCAAATTTATAATGTGGTAATGTGCAATAATAGCTCCCCAATTCGAATCATTTCAAAAAAAAAAATTGTGACATTTAGCTCATTCATCTTTAAAATAGAGACCGACTGTAAACAGCTAATCGCGTAATTTACTGAAAATACTACCGAATATTAACAAATTGTTAGCAGCGCACCAAAGTCTATCCTTTTCATTAGAATTATTTTTAATGTTATTCGTGATTTTTATTTTAATATTAATCCTTCTTGTCGTAATTTTCTGTATGAGAAATATTTTCCATGATAGCTTGTTTTTTTTTTTGTCGTCATGGACCGGTTTCGGGCGTTCGCCCATCATCAAGATGTTTTTGTCAAAAGAAAAAGTGTGATAACATAGACTAGCACAGAGCGCTGTTTTCCAGCTCTGCTGAACCAACCACAACAAGTAATTTTCTATGTTTAATGCGAAATAAACTATGGTCGATTTTGATAAATAATATTTTATAATTTGAAGCTTTAACATGTCTCATTTGCAGCATCTTTTCTTATTAGGTATAAATAATATAAAAACATATAAGAACGCAAATTTATCACAGCATTTTTCTGTTTGTTCACTTAAAAAAGTTAGATTTTCAGGGAGGGCGCCGAGTAATATTTTTATCTGAAAAAGAGGGGCGATAGGGCAGATAAGTTTGGGAATGTCTGATTTAGATGAATCTCACGTGAATTATCTTTATTTCCTATCATTACGAAAACGCTCCTAAAAACCTATAAATTTAGTCATCAGTAGGATTTAATAGTATTTTACTGTTCTACAATAAATGTGCAAGTTTTTAGGGACCTCAATTTAAACAAAAATAATCAATAAATAAATTGAATTATTTATATTTTTTTAATATGCTTAAATACAAAAGTGGAATGAAGATGAAAAAGTGTTATTGCTTGTTGAGAGGAAAAGAGAAAAGATATTTTAGAAAATAATTAGTAAGAGCAGAGCAAAATGGTGGATGGTAAGGAAATAAGAGTCATTAGAATGAAGAGGGTACGCAACTATGGCAGCGCTATCTATGTTATGTTGTATAGTCTCCTTTGATCTTGCTTTGATGGAGAAAATTTATCTAGTTTTATAACAAAATTGATAAAATGAGATCAAGAAGCGGCCCGTTATAGTGGAAATTTCTAAAACTATATAGTAATAAGACACTTCAACATTATGCAAAAAGGATCTTCCATTAGTTTTCCTTTCATATTTTGTTAACATTATTTAAAAAAAAAATAAATAAATATGAAATTATGTATTTTTTATTTAATGTACAATTTTCCGCTTGAATGTGGTTGAAAATATTTTAAGACTTCAGATTAATGTCATTTCAGCAAATTATCGTAAGATTGTACAGTGTTAAAAATACCAATAATACTGTTTTATTTTCAAAAGCAGCATGTAATTAAAATGATAGTAGGATTTTGAAGGTGAAATGATAACACATGAACTTGTTGCACTAAACTCACAATTTATATTTTAAACGAATTTAGAAGGAGAGTTGAGAGTGGCTGAGAAAAGATTGATGAGTTGTTGGTAACGTGATTTATGTTAAATGGTTCAGTCGGCTGTTGTGAGTCGCCAGAAGCGACTAAGCGACTAGCTGATGTGACTAGTTTTAGATAGAACTCTTGCTTGTAAAAACGGTGGTGAGCTATTTTGGGTGGTGGCTAGCTTAGTGAACCCATCAAGGTTGATCTTGATATAGCGACAGATCTTTTATAGATTTGTAGGCGTTATGACGGCATCGAGCAGTCTCTGGAAAGTTACTGAAACAGTGGATTCTCCAATAAGTTAATCTCTTGAAATAAAAGATCCCACGACCTAATTAAATGCAGTAATTTCCTTGGAATGCATAGACAAAGAGAGTTTGTGATAAGTGTGGGCTAGATCAATTTTCCAGAATATCGGACATGCTTTTGCTGCTAGCTGCTTCCAAAAAATAGAATTTTCCTTGAAAAATATTTCAGAAAAACTGATGTTTGTTATACGAATGGTTAGTATATTATGTTTATTTAAGGAAAATCAACGTTTCAAGCGAACCGTTTTCCAGCTAACTCTCAAAAAACCCAGTAACCTATTCTATTCTGGTTAAAAGTTTTCTTTTTCCAAATTCGGAGTTTCAAGCATCTAATATACTATATTATTATATAAATGATAAAATCGTAAGTTTACTCAAAAGTTACTTTAGAAAAAAAGGTAACGTTACAGTCCCCACCACCAAAAAATGTAACGTTACAGTCCCCATCACAAAAAAAATGTAACTTTACAGTCCCCACCACAAAAAAAATGTAACGTTACAGTCCCCACCACCAAAAAATGTAACGTTACAGTCTCCACCACCCAAAAATGTAACGTTACAGTCCCCACCACCAAAAAAATGTAACGTTACAATCCCCATCACCAAAAATGTAACGTTACAGTCCCCACCACCAAAAAAATGTAACGTTACAGTCCCCACCACCAAAAAATGTAACGTTACAGTCCCCACCACCAAAAAAATGTAACGTTACAGTCCCCATCACCAATAAATGTAACGTTACATCCCTACCACCAAAAATTGTAATGTTACAGTCCCCATCACCAAAAAATGTAACGTTACAGCCCCCACCACGAAAAAAAAGCTCGAAAATAAATTTTCCCGGAAAAATATGCTAACTAAAATTTATATACATATAGTTTGTAGGACATTCCTTATTATGTATATAATGGATGTGTTAGGTGAAGAGAATTTGGATCTGGTTGATGAAATAAGAAGACGGAGTTAACACTGGTTAACTGTGTATAATAATAATGGGACACAGTCTGCCTGGACTTTACAGTAGAGAATGGTAGAGTGGAATGACACGTAGTGACTCGCAAGATTGAACTATAGTGAACTGGATTGAACTGTATCGAACTGTCCTCCCGTGGACTGTCCGTCGCTGTATTTATACAGGTTCTCCCACTCCAGTCCGAGAGATTGGTTGGGTTTGGTTCTCTTCACTTTACTCTCTTTGGTTGCTGTTACATCATCCCCTCTCCTCGTATGTGAAAAATTTGAGCGTGCGGGTGAGTGTGTGTGTGTGTAGTACATCTTGTTTGGCTTCGAGTTTGTTGCAGCAAGCCTGCGCTGTTGAAACTAGCAATGATGATGCTGTTGCGAGCTAGCCAGTGTTCAAGCTAGCGATAATAATGTCTTCTTGTGTCATTTTAAAATGAAGGAGAGAGAGGAACAGAATGAATTTATGAATTCTTAGTCCATGGCAGTAATACAAAAATATACAAATCATGTAAAAAAAACATTTTATCATAACCATATTGAATAAATAATTAATTGAGAAACTTGAGAAAAAGTATTTGGTAACATTTGTTAGATTTTAAAGTAAATTAAATTAATGATATAGAATAATAAAAACTTATTTTGAATTGAATATTTTGAATTGAATACATTTTAAAGTTCAGTATATTATTATTATTATTATTTCTTATTTCTACCTATTTAAAACTTTTTAAAATTGTTTTGATAGTTGTTATATTTACATTAAGAAAAATAACTAATTGTGAACATTGAACATACGATAATGAAAAATGAAAATTGAATTTTATTGATTTAATTACTAAGAATAATAAAATTTAAAGTTGTTTTGATAATTTATTATGTTTACATTAAGAAAAAAGGGGAAAAAAATGTTCGATAATTATTACAATGAAGAAAAGAAATATATTTTGTTTATTTAATTACTATCATATATGAATAATAAAATTTTATATAATGTATCAAATGAAAAATTGAATTTGTTTATTTAATTACTAACATAAAATTTTAACATATTTTTAGCATATTAATTTATTATATTGATATATTAATGATTTTTTTTTTTTAATATACAATTTATTTTTTTTTAGACACATACTGATTTTCGATTAATGTTTATTTATTTACAATAAATTATGATCATCCTTCTAAGAATAATTATATTTGTGTGTGTATTTTATATCATTAATAAAATATAGGAAGATAAGATAAAAACAAGGGAATGTAATGAAAATAATGTTAGTGAAAAGGAAATATTCGAAGAAGAGAAGTAATTAGTAAAGAAAAGTATTAGGTAGTAGTAGTTGGTAATAAATAATTTATGAAGATAAAAAAAAATTGTACCATTTTGGTCGACGAATTTTTGTAAGTCCAGTTAATGAATAGTGTCAATATGTATTATGTATTCACCCCAGTTAATGAGGGCTGCCAGTATGTACTCTTCCATTTCACGATGATCCCCAACTATGTCTTTATTTTATTAAAGTTTGGGATCTTTATTTTCGTCGATTAATTAATTAATTTTTGTATATAATATCATTGTTATCGTTGATAGCTGTTTTATTTTAATTTATTATTCATATCATTGATAATAGATTTACGATAATAGTTTTTATAATTATTGCTTATTGATTAAAATTTAAATCTAGAGCTAAGCGAGCAGGAATATAGCTTGCAAGAATAAGGAATTTTTGCGCAATTTCGTGGGAAAAGAGCGATCGCAAATGTTCTGGGAATGAGCTCATGTGTGATATAAATATTAAATAATTTAAATATTTGATATATGGGACGTTATGTGCAGATTTCGTAGTATCGTCGGTAATTGATTGTTTTAATCGTTACATTTTCTTCTTAGCTAATGCCGAAGTTGGTAAAAGGTCGTGATAAAGAAAAGAAATACATTAGTATAACATACTTGAAGATTTAAGAATTCATTTGTTTCATTCATTTGGATTGCTAAATAAAACATAAGTTATAAAATAAATTGATTTCTATAGCTAACACATGTAAAGAAAATTAGATGAAAGAGATTAATAATAGTCAAGAGATTTACCCAACCTGCTATCTGCCTAGGTCTATGAACTTAGACAATAACTTCCAGTAAAGGATTGGAAAGACCATTGGTTGAATAGATTTCGGCTTGTCTGTGGGTCGTTAACTTAATTTCTTTATCTTGAGGCTGTCTTGAAGTTGATTGTTCTAGTGTCTGGGAAAAACATCTTTTTTCTTCGAAAGCTTAAGCGGGATTCGAAAACCGCTGCCACCAATATAATGGATGTGTTAAGTGAAGAGAATTTGGGTCTGGTTGGTGAAATAAGAAGACGGAGTTAACACTGGTTAATTATGTATAATACTAATGAGACACAGTCTGCCTGAACTTTACAGTAGAGAATGGTAGGTGGAATGACACGTAGTGACTCGCGAGATCGAACTATAGTGAACTGTATCGAACTGTATTGAACTGTCCTCCCATAGACCCGTGTTTCTCTTCTCTTTATTCTCTTTGATTGCTGTTACATGTAAGTTACGTCTAGAAAAGGTCATTCAAAACAATTTCTTGACTTTTCACAATTTCACAAGCAAAAATAGGAGCGATAGGCCAAATACGTTTGGGGATCTCTGATTTAGATGAATCTCACGTGAATTACATTTATTTCCTATAATTACAAAAATTTTATTACAAATATTATTTACTGATGTTTATTATATCCGATTTAAATATATACCCAAGTTTGTTGAATTACGATGGTGCAATTTACACATGAATGTATAACGTACTTTTGAAACTGACTTCACTTTCGTATAATTCGTCTGAATCGGGAACTCTCCCACTCTAGCTCTCAGCTAACTAGAGCAGACTTCACATTAACACAGTAGGTATAACATCTATTTCCTTAAAATATACTACTAGATAAAAGGAGAAGTCATTAGTGCCGCTGACGAGAAAATCGCGCAAATATAATCAGTGTAATATAAATATCAGGGTCAGAACGTTCTATATTTTTCGTTTTGAAGATATATTATTTATAGAAAAACACATATACACACACTAAATTTCTGTCGCAATACTTAATTTTAACAGCAATAACAGAAAAGAAAGAAAGTGGTACTTCCGGTTGAGGAATTTGGACGTACTGTCAGATCCCATGGTGATACCTAAACGGAATATCAAGTTTCAACTTTCTATGGTTTATCGTTTCTGAGTATGCTGTTCACACACACACACACAGACCATTTTCTAAAAACCTGTTTTTTGGATTCAGGGGACCTCAAAGCGGATATTTCCGGTGAAAACTGGATTTCGAAAATTTGACACGATTACAATACTTCCCCTTACTACTCTAGTAAGAGAAAGTAATGTGAAAATAGGATCGAAACTATAAACTGAGTGAAACTTTAAGCAAATGAATGGATGTTACTGCTTTAAAATGAGCAAAACCCTGGAATTTGGTATTGAGTTTCCAAATTCTACGCGCCTAGGGTCTTTAGATAATCCTGACTAGAAGGAGAACCCTTTTTTTTTTCTTTATTACAAGATAATGCTTGGATGGAGATAATCTGGCCAAACTACGCATAATTCATTCCTTTCATATAAATCTTATTTAAAAAAAAAATAGAAATTGCAGAAGAAAAAAAGAAGTTATCCTGAAATCTACTTTCATTCTCACTCCCCAAAAAGTGCTATTAATATACCAACAATACTTGGTAAATCCCCTGCAGCAACCAAGTATTTACACTTGAAAACATTCTTGAATGAAAAATATATCTCCTTTTTTATTTCAAAAAATAAATAAATATAAATAATCTTTTAAAAACTAAATCACTTTAGAATTCATAATTCGAATTTTCCATAGACCTGCCAATTGCGTCAACAGGATAGCCACCAATGTATTAAAAAGAGGAAATTGCTGCGTCTTTATAGAAAATACAGGTTATGGTATGAGGAGGCGGTATGGGGGGCCAGTGGCTGAGAAAAGGAAAAAGGAGATGCAAAAAGGAAAAGAAATTAAAGTTCTTCATTAATTAAAAAGTTCCAATTTTCCAACTTTGTCTTTATATATTTCAAAACCCCTGGCTGGTAATTTTCTAAAGGATAACAAGTTGTGGAGGCCATGATAAGTAGAAGAGGAGAAGTAGCAAGTGAAATGGGGAGGGGGTTACTAATAGCAGCATGTCGGCAAATGGAAGGGAAAAACGAAGTAAAAGGAAGAAGGAGAGAAAAATTAGAAGAAAATTTAATTGGAAAAAAAATTGAGAGAAATTTTTATAGAAAAACCTACTGCTTCTATAGGCCTCCGTACCGGCTTCCATTTTACCTTTCGTTCATTTTTATACTTTATCATTAATTAATTGCATTTAATTAAAACTAATATAATAAAAGAAATATATAAATTAAAAAAGAAAAAAGAAAAAAGAAAACTGAAATATTGCAATGAAATTTTTTTTTTTTCGTGTTACATTTTGTTTTGTTTTAATGATAAAATATTGAAAGTTTCCCTGTTGTTTGATTTTTAATTAATATACATTTTGTGTTTCAAAAACACGCAGGCCCTGAAAGGAATTTAAAATAATGAGGGGTGTCACTAGATAAACAAAGTGAAAAACAATAAACCGGCACATTCCTTTGTTTTATTAATTATATAACAATTCACCGCTTTTATTTATTTTTCCATATTTTCTGCACTATATCATTCCTGAGCTGTGTAATGGAGAAAAAATATCCATATTTTTATTATTTTTTTTTTATTTATTTTTTTAAAATATTAATTGTTCTTGATTATATCATTCCAATAATTTTTTTTTTATTTAAAAATTTTTTACTTTGAATTTGCAATGAATTTTCCCGGAAAAGTGTTTCAAAGAGAAAAACTATTTATATGTTGTTTAGTTACTATTGCAACTTTAATGCAACTCGTTAAAGCCAATTTTGAGACTTCATTTGGTAAAGGTTACTTCCGGTTGTCAATTCTAACCAAAAAAAAACTTATTATCGGGCTTCATGCTAAGTATCAAATTTGCTAAAATCTTCAGCGATTTTCACGTTTTGAATTATCCTGACAACACACACACCAATCTCAAAAAAACTTTTTCGAACCCATGGAACCTCAAAACATATATATCCGGTGAAAACTTGATATCGAAAAATTGACACGATCTCTTACCAGAAAAGAAAGTAAAAAAAAAAAGACTATTCAGAAGAGACAAAGAGAGAGAGAGAGAGAGAGAGTGAGAGAGAGAAAGATATGTGATGATAAATTATAGAGAGTAGCGTACATTCAGATTCAAATAATTGTTCCATAGTTAAATTTAACCAGTGAACAGTAGAGGTGTATTATACTGTTATAGGATTGACACAGATATAGTGATAAATTATGATTGCTTTCGTTAATCAAATATTAATAAAAGGCTTCTGAACCCTGCCCTTTATACAGCACTATGCATATCGCTCAATCAGTGGGGCTTATTAACCATGCAGCATGTCAAATTATGGTCTTTAATTAGGGCTAGTTAATTGTATAATTGGAAGTGTGTGTGTAGCCCAACTGGAGCTTGGCTATCATAAGATCATTATCAGTAAAAGATTTATTGAACGAAATTATATATCTTCACGGATTATAGTAAAACTAGCTTTTCACATACTCGTATTACTTTCTCTCAGTGTGTTTGTAAGAGAAAATATTGTAATCGTATCAAATGTTCGATATCGAATTTTCACCGGAAATATCCGTTTTGATGTCCCCTGTGGTTTTTAATGAATAAAGTGGTTTTTAGCAATTGGTTTGTGGGTCCGTCCGTCTGTCTGTCTGTGTGGGACAGCATATCTCAGAAACAAAAAATCGCAGACTGTTTAAACTTTATATTTCGTTAAAGTGCTTACTAGGTGATCTGAGAATAAGCTTTTCGTAAAAATCGCTCAACCGGAAGTGCCACATTATTGAATAGCTTTTTTCATTTTTTGTGATTTTCTCGAAAACGGCTCCTACGATTTACTTTGAACTTTTTGTATCAACTACACATACAGAGAGCTACAACTTTTATATGAAATATTTCTCTGGGAAAATTCATTTAAGGGGACTATTGTGGTGGAGAAGGGGGAGTTTGGTTTTCCTCTAAAGGCTATTTCAGTTTATTACGTACATAATTCTACCATCTGAATAATATTAATTAGAATTAAATATGTTGCTGAAATTCCGAGTTTGAACAAAAACGGATGAACGAGAGTCCGTTTTTACTGAACAGTTTTTTCAGTTTTGGGGTTTTCTCCATAAAAACATTAGTCGAATTGCATTCAATTTGGTATATACGTATTAACTATAAAATTTGCCAGTTAGAGAAATATGTGCGAATGTTTCACGCCAGATTAGCTATATTCGGGGGGGGGAGGTAGGAGAAGAGGAATTAGGGATGGTGTTGTTATGTACAGTTTTGGATAAGCTTGAAATTGCTTGGACAATCGATTATTATAATCAATTTTTTTAGCTATCCTCTTTCGTTAAAAAATAAATTGAATATTTGACATTTATTTGTCATTCAAAATATCATTAAGCAGTAAATTATAATATATTTTTTTGTGGGTAACTTTCTGAATTTAGATTGGCTTACACCAAATATCGTAGAAATGTAATTAGAGTACAAAAATAATCTAAGATATATTATCCTAGTTGTTTTGTTTCGTTAAAGGTCAAATTCTTTAGAGACTTTTCCGTTTGTGTGTGTGTGTGTGTGTGTATGTGTGTGAGCGTGCGATGGAAAACTAGACATGGGGGGGGGCATGTTTGTGAAGAAATACGACCCAAGGGTAGGGGATATGACGCTCGTGGCATGGTACGTCTTCGATCGGTAAGTGACGTCACAACCCGGCCTAATTATAGTCACTGACTCACAACGGCCGTGACTAATGGAAGAGTAGAATCGGGAAAGAGTGAGGGTTGGCCTTTCCTGAAATAAAATGGCAGCCATATTTTGTCCATTTTCTTAGGGAATTTTTTTTTTGCTTTTACTTCGTTTACCTGTCAACATCCTTGTTGTATATTCAGTGAATGTACAATATAATTAACTAACACGATATTTAGTTGTAAATAAACCATGCCGTATGAATTATTAATAAAATTTTCCTCATTTTCTTTTTATAAAAAAAAGCATGCGACCTATCCAAATTTTTTCGAAATGAAGTTTTTTTCCAGAAAAATAATTGTTTTGAGACGGCTTCTCGATCATATATTCGCTTCAGCCATCCGCCATCATATCCGACAAGTGTGTCAGTTAAAATAAGTTAACAGGAAGTGCAATTTACTAAATTGCGATTTTCTTCAATAATTTTCTTTTAAACTTTGCATAATATTTAACACACAGATCTATTATAATCCCCAATAATCTCAATTTAGGAATATTGCATCTCCTAGTTCAATAAACAGTTATAATAAGGTGTGGTTTTTCAGAAAACGGCCCCAAATATTTTCTATAAATTTTGGAATGCTAACTGCGTCTTATATAAACCTCGTACTTTTATTTGAAAGATTTATCTGGAAAATTGTTATTAAGGATTTACGTTGAAATCAATATGGAGACATCTCAAAACTAACTGCTTTGTTTTGTTGTGATTGATATCAGTGCTTCCTATGGTTTGCAGTGAAGCCAATCACGTAAACATGGCTCTTAAATCCTAAGATAACCACTGGAACTAAAGGATTGATAAAAATTCTAAATTTGAAGGATATTTGTCAATTCAATTGTATTAATAATAACTGGGTTTGAGTCCAACTGTGCTACCCTTAGATTTTATTCTTCCTAGGAGCCTCTACAGCTCACTGTCCGGTGATGGTCAGTGTTGTCTGTAACGAGAGAACACTGTCCGGAGGCCGGTAGTGCACTGAGAAGGCTCCGGGCGCCAATGGTCGTAGATGTTGGCGCGCCTTAAATTAAAAAATACAAAAACAAACAAAACAAAGTCACGTGAATATTTCGATTGAGATTTTTTTTTTTTTTCATCTTTAAATTAGTTAATTAATTGACTGAAGATTAAATTGGCACTACATACAATCCAGGTTCCAGTTTGCTCACAAAAGAGGAAGATTTGTAAAAACACATTCTTCTAGCGTTGAATATTATATTTTTCCCTACAATCGTTAAAATTACCGTTAAAAAAAAAAAAAACAGAAAGTATAAAAACATGTAAGAAATTATTAATCATATAGAATGTTTCGATTGTAATGGAATAAGATTATTTTCAGAAATGTTATTAGATGAAAGTTAGGTCAATAAGGCTAGTTTAATATATTGATTTTAATAACGTCTGAAGAACTAATTAATTTAAGAACTTATAACTTTTATATTATTATATACTAGAGTATGTTATATACCGCATCCTTTACGTTTTTTTTTTTTTTCACACTGAACGCTAAAAGTAAAATAGTTTACTTTGTGATATCGGCGGAGTATTAGTATATTAATCTAAGAGAAAGTGAGAATGTGAATATCTGTATTTCGGGAAGTATGTATTACTCCTGCAAATAATGCTTATTACATTTTATTTATTTAATTCTAATATATAAGTAATTAGTTTAAAGGGAAAAGGATTAGCTCAGTGGTTAGCGCACTGGACTCCCACGCGGTGGTCCCGGGTTCAAGTCCAGTGATGCTGCCTTTAGATTTTCTCTTCAGCTCAATGTCCGGTTATGGACAGTGTTGTCTTCAACGAGAGAATACTGTCCGGAGGCCGGCCTTTAATTAACAAAAAAAAAAAAAAAACTAGATTCTACAAAAATAGCCAACCAAAACCATCAAAAATAGATCCTATAGTTTTACAAATTTACTTTTAATATCAGAGATGCTTATTTACTGAAAAAAAATCAGCTGTTACTGTTTACGCCTCTATATTTATACAAAAATAATGAAAAATCTCATTAAAAACTTTCATCATAGCCTTTGTATTTCTAGCAAAGTATTAAGCTAAAAATGACGCAAGCTGCTTTGTTTTAGTAGTAATAAAAACGATATACTACCGTTAAAACAGCTGGTATATAGAGAAAGAGCAACAGGTCTTCATAGAATATATTTGTGGAAAGGAATAAAGGGTTCATTGCTCTGCTTCACTTTATTAATTAGGTTGAGTTAATAATTTATAAATATATTATATGTTGTAACTTTTCTCATTTTTATACATTGAATAATATATATTTAATTAACTGATTTTTTTTTTAGTTCTTTCCTTTTTTAATTTATTCAAGCAATTACCCTTTAACACCTATAAATTAGATGAATACTGATACTATTTCCTTTTTTATATGTATTTTCAATAAAATAAATTTAATAATAAATTGTATTTTCAGTTCAATAAATTTTGATTATTAATAATCTTCAAAGAGAAATAAACATTCTTCAGGGAAGGGATTAGCTCAGTGGTAGCGCGCTGGACTAATAACGCGGAGATCACGGGTTCGAATCCAGCCGTGCTACCCTTAGATTTTCTCTTCCTAGGAGCCCCTACATCTCACTGTCCGGTGATGGACAGTGTTGTCTGTAACGGGAGAACACTGTCCGGAGGTCGGCAGTGCACTGAGAAGGCTCCGGGCGCAAATGACCACAGATGTTGAGACACCTTAATAAAAAAAAAAAAAAAAAAAAAAAAATTATTTCTGTTAAAGAAAATTAATACAAGCATTAAAAAAAAATAGATGTGAATCATTCACATGATTTTCCCTGACTGCAATCATAACCGTTCTGATTCACAAATATTCTTCTAACATTTTTAATGGTTAGTGTTGTCCCTACTTGTAAAGTCAGGTGGTAGTGATTCGGAACAGTAACTATATTGAATAGACACCAGCACAGACAGTAACTCGATTAATCCATTTTGCCAGAATATATATTGGCAGTTTAAAATCTAATTCCAGAGACAGATAGAATCACTCAAAAATCTTCTCAATTTTTCAAATAAAAGTGTCAGTATTATACAAGTGAAGTTAGTATGCCAATTTTCAAGAAAATCTATCCAAAAGTTTTCATGGAAATCCCAAGAATTCCTTCCGGTTAATAGTTTTTCTTCAAGCTCGGAATTTCAACATTGCATTTATATACTTACTCGTATTCGTCACTTAACGACCTACCTGTTTAACGACTGCTTGAATTTATCTCCGAGGTTGTGAATTCTTTTCTTTTTTTTAACGATAGATTTAGTTATCGCCCATAAGCGTCGCTATTGCATGTAATTCTCCACATTTGATGTTGCAATCGGTACCGGTCACAATTTTACGCAATAGTATGTAAAATTGTACGAATAGATTATTCGTATGTAAATGTACATTTCAAAAAAGTAAAACGGTAAATGAATGAAGTTTTACGATGCTATAGTCTTTTTTGCAAGGTCCCTATATAGTTCGTGAACGCTTGAATGATGATTGTAATTAATTTAATCTAAATGATTATCAGACTTATAGATTTAATAAGGAAGACTTATTTATCTGTATTTACCTGTTACCTGTACTTATTTTGCTATACTGTTTACGTTGATTATAATGTTTGTTGAAAGTTTCCTATCATTTTACTTTCTCTTACTTCTAGTAAGAGGCCGTATTTATTGTATTCGTGTCAAATTTTCGTTATCGAGCTTTCACCAGAAATATCACTTTTCAGGTCCCCTGGGTCCAAAAAGTGGTTTATAGCAATAAGTCTGTGCCTCTCTTACTCTGTCTGTCTGTGAGGGACAGCATATCTCAAAAACGAAAAATCGCACAATCTTCAAAATATTTAGTTAGAGTGCTACCAGCAAATCTGAAAATAAGCGTTTCATAAAAATCGTTCCACCGGAAGTGCCACTTTACTCAATTGTTTTTTCAGTTTTGTGATTTTTTTTCTCAAAAACGACTCTAACATTTTCTTTAAATTTCCATACAAGAATCAAAGTAGACATACAAAAATCTACAACTTATATTTGAAATATTCCTCTGGTAAAATTCATTCAAAGGAACTATGGGGGTGGAGTGGGGTTAGGTTTAATTAGAATTAAATATATTGTTGAAATTCCAAGTTTGAAGAAACGGATGACTGGAAGTGCATCTTTACGGAAAAGTATTTTTCAGTTTTCTGCTATTTTCTCTAAAACGGCTCCAACGATTTTCTTTAACCCTTAGCAGGAAGTATAGGTCTCTCAGACCGCTAGAAAAATTTCTTACTATTAAGTTGGCATTCCTTAAAGGCGCTCCGCCTTGTGAACTTTAGTACCTTCTTATTGGTTATCCATAAGTTTAGGTGTGAGTTTACATTACCAATTTTATTTTTTTTAAAGAGTTTTTTGGTAACCTCCTAAACACTACCTGGTATTAAAGACCGCTACTTCTATTTGTGTAAGCGATTTATAGGTATGTCAGACCGTGTACTTCTTTTCAAGTAATTATTTTTTTTTAAGTTGTTTTGTTTATTTTATTTTAAGTTATTGTACTGTCATTTTCCCCCAGATATAAAATGGCTTCTCAAGATATACGTTTTTATCCAAGCGATCCTGATTATAATTCGAAAATTGAGGCATATTTACGAAAATTAGACGAGGAATCTGAAAATGAAGATGGTGATATATTAGGAGATATAATTTCCGATTCTGAAGACGACCCAGATTATGTAGGCAATGAGGAAGAATCTCACACCTCCAGCTGCGCAAGCAATGACGAGCTGGAAGAAGAGTTAAGCTCTGAATTAGCTAATGCGACACTTCAGCAGCATCTGCCTGAAAAATTGGTCGGTAAGTCGGGGTTTGAATGGAGATCAAAACAAACTTGCGCCGTGCAGCGAAACCTGCTCACAACATTATCAAAGGTTTGCCTGGCCTATTAGCACCCGCGAAAGCTCTAGGTGAATGTGCATCAAGCGAGGAAATCTGGAATTTACTTTTTGATACCACCATCATAAAAGAAATAGTAAAGTGGACCAAAGAGAAATTGGAATACTTTCATAACGCAGCAGAGTCCCATCAAAAATCAAATTTTCGACCTACTGATGAGCTTGAGATAAAAGCTTTGATAAGTCCGCTGATGTTAACGTCGATTTACAAATCGGGACGTGAAAACTTGTTTTCATTATTCAAAACAGGTCCCTGTGGGCGGCACTAATGCCTGCACTAACACATTTTTCGTGCACTAATGTCTGCAAAGAGATTCCAAATTTTATTACTGCCTTTGCGATTTGACAACACCAACGACCGTAATGTTTGTAAGGAAACAGATCCAGCTGCCGCAATTTCTTTCATATTCAACAATTTCTTTAGAAACTGTCAAAAAGTTTCAAAAAGTATGTTGTTAAAAGTAATGTTTTTTCATTAAATTTAAAAGTTTTATATTTCAATAGCCAAATAAAAATATTTTAATTGAGTTATGTTTATTTGAAGAAACTTTTAACATAGCGGTCTTCCAGACCTATACTTCCACATACGTTGCTGAAATACATACTTCTCGCCAAGGGTTTTAAACAAGAAATGTGAACTACACATATAAAGAGCAAAACTTTTATTTGAAGCCTCCTCTTTCCTGGTAAAGTCTTAAGGGGGCTTTAGGGGGTGGGGTGGGGTTATGTTTTCTTCTAAAGTGCTATTACACTTGATTATACAATTCTACCATCTAAACAAAATTAATTAGAAATAAATAGATTGTTAAAATTCCGAGTTTCAAGAAAATTAGTAAACTGAAAGTGCGTCTTTACTGAATAGTTTTTCAGTTTTTGCGATTTTCTACGAAAAAGTCACCGGTGAATTTCATTAAATTTGGTATACCAACTATAAAATTTGTCAGTTACAATTTTGTAAACTGCAGAAAGAGAAAGTTGTGTGAGTGTTTCATACCGGATAATATAATTGTTATTGACACTGATAAATAAAATTAAAACCAAATTTTAAAGTTGAAATTTGTTTTTTATTAATTTCTAAATAGATACGAACAAGTTATTCGCTTACCGGACACTTCGTTCAACGATCAATTCGTGAAAACTGATTTCGGTCTTAAATGAGGTTACCTCTACTTTAATATTACTTAGGCTCAGAGACGTACGTTTTTTCGAAATGACACTTTAGAACCATTATTCTAGAAAAAATAATTAATTTAAAAAATGATACGCCTGCAGGTTAGTATGTAAAGTTCAAAGAAAATTATTGGAGTTGTTTTGAAAATCGTAAAAAAAAAGTTCTCTAAAAATTTTATAAATTGCACTTCCGGTTTTAATGAATTTTTATTAAAACCTCAGTGTAGGATGTGATGAATTGTACCTAAACCGGATATCAAGTTTCAGATTCCTTTTACGTTTCATTTTTGAAATATTTTGTATACACTCTCTCTCTCGCTCTCTCTCTCTCTCTATCTGAGCGTTATTTCAGCAACGCCAGGGCAAACGAAAAAGCACAACCACGTCGTCTTGGCCTTAAAGCTACAGGTGACCTGTTGACCGGGAACTAAAGACTAAGCACCATACTAAGCGCCTACTAGCTAATTGAAGAATTCAGGTTTTGCTTGACCACCGCTTCAGGGTCCTTTGGCTATTGCGAGGGCTTGGCAAAACCCCCAATTAGGCTTGGGTGAGTTTGTGTGTGTATATGTGAACTAAATTTCTTGAACCATGAAATGGTTGAACTATAAAAAACCGTGTACAGTCACGTAAAGAAATAATAGAAGATACGATCTGGAATTTTAATTCTTTTTTTTTTTTTTTAATGTTGCTCGTGAACCAGAGTGTACAGGCAAACAAATGTTGCAAAGTATATAAAGATTGCAAGATTTTTAAGCAGTCAGTAGTTAGTTTGAAATCATAATTTCCCAAGGTTTTTCATAAGAAAAGGTATTTTCGACAAAATTACTTGATTTAAGTAGAATGTACTATAAAGTTTAGCCATTATGTATAGAAGAAGCGCTAGTAACAGCATCTCACCCATTAAGTGGAACAGTTAGTCTGTTTACAATACTGTTCGCCAAGCCTTTCAACTCAACTATCTTCCGCTTTACTTAAGAACTGAGTTATTACTTGTTATTATTAATATCCGGCTTCAGACTTTAATTTCAACTCTTTATAAAAACTTTAAATCACTTTACTTTTTTATTTTTTTTTATATTTTTTTTTTTAACATGAATTTAGTTTAATAAGCAAAGAGGGAAGAAGGTTCTTTTTCTCCTTCGCTTTTCACCAAGGATTTCATGAAATATTTTTTCCACTTCTATCGGCACCATGAAGTATGGGGGTTTCCTTTTTTCACTGTTTCATACTGCTGTAAGATGAATTGTTACAGTCATATTAAATTTTTGAAAGTGAGTTCTCAGCATAGAAATTCGAGCCTCTTGTAATTTTTTTTTTTGAGTTATTTTATTTAAAAAAAAAAAAAAAATACAGGTGGAAATGTGTTTTTTGTATTTTCGTGATTTTCTCTTATTGCAAATAATACAGTTATAAAATTGGCGAACTTTCTTCAAAATGGAATTTTTAGTCCAGTTTTAATAACCCACATTTTCAACCTAATTACTAACTGCTTAAAAATCTTCCAATCTTTATATACTTTGCAACATTTGTTTGCCTTTACACTCTGGTTCACAAGCAACAATAAAAAAAAAAAATTAAAATTCCAGATCTTATCTTTTATTATTTCTTTACGTGACTGTACACGGGTTTTTATAGCTCAACCATTTCATGGTTCAAGAAATTTTGTTCACATATACACACACAAACTCACCCATGCCTTATTGGAGGTAATTCACTCTTGCCAGGCCCTTGCAACGCCAAGGGACCCTGAAGCGGTGATTCTTCCTGTGGTCAAGCAAAACCTGCAATGTCCACAATTGGGAGATCTTGAAGGCGCTTAGTATGGTGCTTAGTCTTCACTTCCAGGTCAACAGATCACCTGTACTTTAACGCCAGGACGACTCGGTTGTGCTTTTTCGCTTGCATTTGGTCAG
The DNA here is from genome assembly GCA_011037195.1 of Triatoma infestans. NCBI lineage: Eukaryota > Metazoa > Arthropoda > Insecta > Hemiptera > Reduviidae > Triatoma > Triatoma infestans. Next base: position 34,915 of record JAAEAF010003864.1, read on the forward strand.
TGAACCCTTGTGTTGTTGAAATAACATTCAGAGAGAGAAAGGGAGAGAATCTGTGTATGAACAGAATATTTCAAAAATGAAACCTCGGAGGAATCTGAAACCTGATATCCGGTTTAGGTATAATTCATCGCAACCCGACACTGAGAGAATTGCAATAAGAGAAAATCACGAAAATACGACAAAACACGTTTCCACCTGTTTTTTTAAAATAAAATGACCCAAAAACAAAAAATTACAAGAGGCTCAAATTTGGTATTCGCAAAAGTCATCACCAGCGTATTTGATACAAATGTTTTCCTCAAAATTCGACAAGTGGAATACAACTTCACTGATTTTTTATCTACATTCTCTTACCCCTAGCGAGAGGAAGTATTGCGGATCGTATCTAATAGTTTTCACCAGGAATGTAGGTTTTGAGGACTCCTGAATTCCAGAGATTCTCTTACGAATAAAATTAGCGGACTGCTTTAATATATATTATATAGTAACGTTTTTCCCTCTAAACTAGCTACTGCAACTAGTTTTAAGTGGGTTCGAATAGATAAAATACTCTAAACTTCAATAAAGAAAACACCAATTTATTGTTATACACAATAAATTACAAAAAAACAACACTTAATAATGATTACTTCACAGTTTAAATCACAAACAAACTTTTTAGACACTTTCCACAAAGTACACTTCGTTTGTAACTGGAAACTCTCAACTCTCTGCGATCCCACTATTTATACCGGCGGAGAATCTTCTCAATCCTTCCTGAGAGAACCAAAGTGCGTCGCCAGCGCTTCCTAGCGGCCACTAAGAGAACTTGAGGTTCCTGCTTCCTATCCTAGATGGCACCAGTGGCTGCGTTACACTGCTCTCTTCTCAGATCTGTTCGTCCCGAACAGAAACATCGCTGGTGACGTAAGGCAATAACCGGTCCAGATGTACGACCTTCATTTTGTATCTGGGCGTCCGTTGGATTCGGTACACCGGGTCGCTGAGCCTTGAGATGATTGTGTAAGGTCCTTCCCAATCGTTTTGAAGTTTTGGGGACCTTCCCTTCTTCCGTACCGGATTATACAGCCATACCTTCTCGCCTTCCTGGAAGGCCCGTACCGCGTTTTCATCCGGTCATTTTATAACACCATCTTGTCGCGCAACTTTCCATGGATGGTCCTCAATCTGCGGCGAAGCTCTTCTGCATAGTTGTTCACGTCCGTTTCCTCCTCTTCTGGGCTGCCAAATAAAAGGTCACTGGGTAGCCGAAATTCTCTTCCAAGCACAACGCTGGCTGGTGTGCGGCCCGTGGTCTCGTGGACAGCCGAACGGTACGCCATCATTTATTAGAGGTATGTGTTCGTCCCAGTCGTCCTGGCGTTCATTCACCAAAAGCCTTAAATGGCTTCCTAGAGTCTTGATAAATCACTCCACCATGCCGTCAGACTGAGGTGAAGCGGCGTTGTGCTCGTCTTCCTGATGCCGAGAATCTCGCAGACCGCCTTGAACACCTGTGACTCAAAGTTTCTCCCTTGATCGGAATGTAATTCCAGCGGAATCCCAAAAGGCTGAACAGGTTATTTACTACAGCTCAGCCACAGCTGATGCGTCCTGGGTTGGCAAAGCATACGCTTCTGTCCACTTGCTAAAGTAGTCCGCCGCAAGTAGTATATAGCAATTTCCCCTTTTAGATTTTGGGAAGGGGTCAGCCATATCGATAGCTATTCTTTCGAACGGTGCTCCAACACTGTACTGCCTCATAGCGCCATGGGTTCCACTTCTGGGTCCTTTGCTCGCTACACATTCCGTGCATCGCCGGCACCAATCTCCAACATCCTGGTGGTAGCCTACCCAATAGAACCGCTGCCTCAACTTTTCCAATGTCTTCTTTACTCCGAAATGGCCGCCAGTAATGCCTCCGCGCATTTCCGCTACCACTTCTTCCCTCTTCGATGCCATTGCGCGCAGTAGCATTTCACATCCCGGCTACTAGGTGCGATGTCTTTCCAGTCCGGTCTTGACCCATCTTCTTTAAACTTAAGCACTGGTCCGATCTCCTCATCCTTAAGTAGTTATTCTCTAATTCTTTTAGTGGTAAGACAGTGGTTCTTTTGCATTGTCCCGGCTCCTTCAGCTCTATCTTGCTACAGTGCTTTCAATCCGTATTGCAAGGCTGTCTTGAAAGAGCGTCAGCATTGCCATGGAGTCTTCCTTTCCGGTGGTTGATCTTGAATTGGTATTCCTGATTATCTTCGCCCTTTTGGTGTTTCTTGCTAGGAGGGCGTTTGCACTTTCTCTTAAAATGTCCAAATTCCTGGCAATTAAAACATTTTGAAGACTGTTTAGTATTTGTGTTGGAGGGCACAAGCTCCCGAACCAGGCATTCCACAAACCGCTCCACAATATCTTCAATTTTCCCCTTCACTTTACCAGCACTTGGAGCGACAGTTGGCTTCACATAAGTCTGCCTTACCCGAACTGGATCCTTTTGGATGCTTATTTTTACAGCCTCAAATTCTAAAGCTCTTGCCAGCACCTTCCCGATCGTCCTTGATCTGGCCAACTTGATAGCCTGTTTTAATTCGGAGTCCTTCAGGTGGTCGGCGAAAGCATCCGCAGCAAATCCTCCAAAAGATTGTCATCCAGGCCATTCTAACCAAGCGGGAGTTATCGGCACTAAATTGTTGGAGAGTTTCTCCCAAGTGTTGGCGCCGTGTTTTGAACTGCGTCCTGTACAGCTCCTGCATATGCTTGTCGCCGAACCTCCTCTCCATGTGTTCCCTCAAATAGGCAAAATCTCCTCGGTAATACTCCGGAATGTTCTGAAGGATGTCCAGCGCTTCACCCCGCAGCGAGATAATCAGTGATGTTGCTTTCTCTTTTTCGCTCCATCCATTTGCGGAAGCGGCAGCATTAAATTGTAGAAAATAGTTTGCCCATGATGATGCTCCGTCATAGATTGGCGGCTTGATTTGCGCAAGAGCTCTGAACGCCACTCTCTGGGGCCTTCACTTTTCTGTATGTCTGCCGTTGGAGTGGCTCCAACTGCAACCTTGGGCAAGCCGGTCTCCGTGCTGTCTAATCGGTGTCTTACGTACTGCACTACCTTTCCTATCTTCCTCTCCATTTTGGATTTTAACTCCTTTTGGACCTTGTTCATCTCTTCTTGGACCTGGTCTATTTCTCCTTAAACCTGGTCTATTTCTTCTTGGACCTTATTTATCTCACTTTATTTCTGCTCTCATTACGTCCTGAACCCTTTTTGCTTCCTCTCGGCTCTTCTTTATTTCGTCTTTCATTTCATCCTTGCCCCCCTCTATTTTGTCTTGGATTTCTCTCAAAAATATCATCAGTTCCTCCATTTTCCGCGTTTGACTTCTGGTACTTATGGGCATACAACAAAACTGATACTAAACTGTTACCTGTTTAGAGATTTTATCCCACTTCTGACACCAAATGTAACGTTTTTCCCTCTAAACTAGCTACTGCAACTAGTTTTAAGTGGGTTCGTATAGATAAAATACTCTAAACTTCAATAAAGAAAACACCAATTTATTGTTATACACAATAAATTACAAAAAAACAACACTTAATAATAATTACTTCACAGTTTAAACTACAAAAGTTCACTTTGTTCACTTTTTATACACTTTCCACCAACGTACACTTCGTTTCTAACTGGAAAACTCTCTCAACTCTCTGCGGTCCCACTATTTATACCGGTGGAGAATCTTCTAGAATCTTCTCAATCTTTCCAGAGAGAACTAGAGCGCGTCGCCAGCGCTTCCTACAACCTTCCTACTTCCTCTCCTAGATGGACCAGTGGCTGCGTTACACTATATATATTTATATTTGTGTGTGTTTGTGTAAAACATGACGGTTTCTAGCAAAATCCATTTAACTGCAACTTTAGTGAATGTTTTTTCGCACTTTTTTCGAGAACAGATCCAACGAATTTCCTTTAAACTTCGTTTACTATCTACATACATAAATATCAACAATTTTTATTCGAAACATTTTCCGGAAAAATTTAATTTTTTTGGTCTTTTTAAAGGGGGGTGGGGAACAGTAACGTAAAGCATTTTTTCAAAAGTACCAGTTCAATATATTGTATGTTTCTACCAACTAGATAATTTGAATAACCCTTATTAGTACCTTTAATAAAATTCCAAATTTGAAGTTGAGCGGAAGTTGCGACTTTACAGAAGAAGTTTATGCATTTGTTATTTTTTCTAATTTTCTCGAATATGGGATCGATTTGATGGTTATTGGCGCTTTATATGTAATAATTGTATGAACAGCAGTACGGGAAACTCGTGGTCATTTTCACACCTGATGTTTTTAAATTAAATAATTAAAACGTCTGGATCTATAATAATCGTGTTTTTGCAGAATTAAAAATACTTTAGGTCAGCCGTACTGGAAAACAACAGAAATTACTTTTGAGTAATTGAACTAGACTCACGATTTTTTACGTCACATACATATTTTTTTGGTTTTGTAAACTGTTACATTCCAATATTTACAAATAAAATTGGCAAATTGAATGAAAAAGAAAACTAAAACATTATAGAAAAAAGAGAAAATGAAAAGAAAGAAAAAAAAAAAACATTAAGATCAAATAAATTAGAACTTCAAAAAAGAAAAAGTCAAAAAGTTTCCCAGCAAAATGATAAATCAGTGGGGTGGGTGCTGGTTGAATCGACCCATAGTCTTTCAAGCTGCGAAGGAAATGTAGCGTAATGGATGTACGACTCACAGGCAATTTCGCAATGTCTCTTTTCTAAATAGATTTTTTTTTTTTTCTTATTTTTACTTCTACTTCAACTTCTTCCATTCTATTGCAAGTAAAGCTATGGAGTTGGAGCCTTTCGCTCCAATCAAAAGCCAGGGTTACAAGAGTCTGAAGATGGCATTGGAATGAGAGGAAGTGTGATAGAGAGAGAGAGAGTACGGTGAGAGAGTGGGAGTGATAGTGAACGAACGAAGTGATGCTGTAAGCAAGTGGAGGTGGAAACTCGTTGTGTGTAATTGCCCCAAAGGGGGTCTCTCACACACACCCTCACTCTCTTCCCCAGCAGATATATATATGTATATATATATATATATATATATATATATAGTAGGAGGCCAGTCAAAAGGAAGAAGGGGATTAAATTGGGTATATTCCTTGTTGTATTCCATGGCCTACCCCCTTCTAGATATCTTATTTCCTAGTTCTATTCCTTCAGGACAATATCTCTCTCTCTCTCTCTCCCTTACTCTCTCTTCCTCTCATTCTCTGCATAGTTGTTGTGTAGATGTGTGTGCGCGCGCGAGTGATGTGTTTGTGTATGTCACAATCTTTATTGCAATGAAACCCCCAACCCTGAAAAAAAACAAAAAAAAACACAAACTCCCAAACGTCACTTCCACTTCTCCCACTCTGCCGGGCCACCTGTACAGAATATTCATGTTATATACAGAATATTCTTGTTGGATAATCACGTTGTATAAATACAAGTTTTTTTGTATTTGTGATTTAAATTTACATTATTATTATTTATTTTTTCTTTTTTACGACATAGAACATTTACAATTATAGATAATTGCATTTTCATTGCAATTGTTCAAGAAGACAGTGTAGGAAGCATTGTAATATATTTTAATATAGATTCTTGAAAACTATAATTTTGGGCAAGTTGCTGCAAGCTTTGGGCAGATTTGCAAATGTACAGTTGAGATTGTCGTATCAGGACCTGCTTAAATATCAGGACAGTGAGTTCATACATCTTATTTTAAATTATACTTGAAAGAATAATACATTCTAAAGCAAAAATTAACTATTTATTTCATATGTTGCCGCCCCAAGGGGGCTGTGGTTTGATAGAATCGTTGCAGCTGGGAGGAGAGGTTAGGTAGGGTGTTCAAACTTAGTGGTGTTCAAACTTATTGGTGTTAGAAAGATTGATTTGTCTGAGCACACAACCACTCCACATTGCGACATTGGAAGTTCTTTTAAATCTTCCTCCACTCCACATTTACATCCAAGGCGTAGCCTGAGCAGTAGCAGGCCGGTTGCTAAAGAGACAAGTACTAATTCGTTGTAGGCCTAGTGGATCCTATCAAAAACTATGCGAGAAGCTGGAGGAAGACACAAGGAACAGACACAATGTGAATCTTCTTTGTGATTTGATAGCTATTAAAATAAAGCTTTGACAAGCCTTTCAAAGTTCTTATATCGAGACAGAAAGACTTGGGAGCATGGAACGGCCAATATTAGGCCAATTCGGACGGCTTTTGTGAAGGAACTAGTCAAACTAAACAATGGCAAATTTGATAATCAAACTCAGATTAGGTGTTTCAATAAATGCTTGATTCTTTTGTTTTTTTTTTTCTATAATGAAGACCTCCAGCAGCCTTTCTTTTTGGCAATGTTAACCTGTATTTTCTGAACAATTCCTAGCAACAACCGTAAGCTTTATTTATTTATTCTTAAATATCCAGATCTAGTTACTCTCTACATATCGATGTAGTCGCGATTATCCTTGCTTTGTCGATGCCTTGTCCTCTATATCCTATTTTTCATGTAATGTTGCTCAACATTGTTTGTTTTCAAGATTTACGGAATCCTCTTTTGTTAATATCTATGACTCTGTCGCATTTACGTAAATGACCATCGGTGTCAGTATATTCTTATAAGTTTTCGCTTATCTGGAAAGGAAGGTGAAGAATATTTTTATGGAGAACAGTTACCAACGACAATGCTTACTTTTGTTGTTAATTATTATATACGTAAAATTAAATTAATTATTAAATAAATGTAAGTTTCTCTCTGGTATATATGTAGTTAAAAATTTTCAGTAACTTCTAATTTGGCCTGGCCCACTAAAGACTTTTTATTTTTTATTTTTAGAGAATGATGTGAGCAATAAATTTTAGTTAACAGCCTCTTTATTAATGTAGTGAAATTCCGGGAAGAAAGAGAAAGTGAGTGTGGTGAGAGGGAAAACGAGAAAGAAAAATGAAGTCGTTAGAGGGAAAAGACAAACGTGGGGGATGGGAAGCTTGTGTGCCTTGATTTGTTTTTAAATTTGTTGCTGTCGACAGTTTTTTTTTTCTTTTTTCTGTGGTACTAGAAGAATCTCTCGCTGTTTCTGAACATTATTTCCAGTGATTCCCCCCCCCCCTTAAGCTGAATTTTCAAAAGAAGTTTTTAGAGCTTTAGAAAAAGCTAGAAAAATTCATCTGTATTTAATAATTTGTAAATTGCATTGTGTTCTTTATTTCTCTTTCCGTGTTATTAAAATGCCGATTTGGTGACAAAATCATTATTTGGATATTTTAACATATTAATCTGTTAAATTATACATTTTTCCGGGCTATGCCGAGAGTATTGCTGTGTGGAGCGGAAATCTGTACGGTATCGAAAACCATTGTAAAGAGACTCCTTGCTACGGAAATGAATTTTTGGTTGAGACCAGGTCGAGAAATTTCGAGCCTGCTGAAGAGGAAGATGACGAACAGGTGATTGTGTAAATGGTGGTGAAAGAAAACGTAAAGATACTGTAGAGAAAAAGAGATTCAGATGGATTGGGCAGGTATTTAGAATGGAGAGGGAATTGCAATTGATATAATTTGGAATTCTATCAATGCTTGCTTTGTGTATTAATATTATGATGCGGTAAAACATATATTATACTGATGTGGTACTTCAGTGAAAAACTTAGCGCTACTGTTCCCTGAGAACCCCCACAAAATTAATTTTCCTGAGAAAAAGTTTCAAGTGTTAGGTTTATATGTGAGTAGTTAATATATAAAGTTTAAAGAAAATCGTTAGAGCCGTTTTCAGGCAAATCGCGAAACTAAAAAAAAAAAAAAAATCGGTAAAGTGAGTCACTTCCGATTGATGGATTTTGCCCAAAACCTTCGTGTCAGTGCGGTGGTAGCATCTAGTTACAGCAAGTTTGAGCTTTCGGCGATTTTTCGTTTTTGGGATATTTTGTTCTCGGACACACATACATACACACACACACACATACACACACACACACACACATACACACACAAACACACACACATATATATATATATATATATATATATAAAACACTCACCATACAGACAATTCATTAAAAAAAAAAATTCTGTTAGGTATTTCGGGTGAATACTCAATTTGCAAAAATTTGACACGATTGCAATATTTCTCTTAAGAGAATGAGTAAGTGAAAGTAATAAGGGCGGTGATAAAGTTAATCACATTTTTAATTGTTGTTGAATGTCTGAACTGTTACAATTTAACATCATTCAAATGGTTACCATTAATACAGCCTAGTAATACAGTCAATGTAACTTACCGCATACTATTACTATCGGATTAACATAACCATAAAATTACCAACTATCCCAGTTTAATCTCCTATGGAAATTTGAGTACATATAGCACAGTGAAAGTTAGTTAATATGGTTGGTGTATTTAAGTAAGAATTAACATATTTTAATAGAAGTTAATTTTTTCATAAGAGAAAATCAAACATTCACCAAACTTTCTCTTAATGCAATAATTACGACAATTCTGACAAATTTTCTTCAAGTTTTTACTTTCTCTTACTCATTCTTTTAAGAAAAATATTGCGATCGTGTTCAATTATCGAAAATTTGGTTTCTACACTCAGGGTGGTACGTTGAGTATGAAAAAAAATGTAGGTGAGCACAAAATATGACAAAAACAAAAAAAAATGGTAGGAAGTTCAAACTTGGTATTCCGTTAAGGAACAGTACCGGAACTGACAACTGACACGAAGGTTTCCATCGAAATCCATCTCCCGGAAGTACGAATTTACTAAATTTTTTTTTTTTTTTACTTTTACGCGATTTTTTCCAAATTGGCTCCTACGATTTTCTTTAAACTTGTATAGTATCTACATACGAGTATATAAGTACCTATTATTTTTATCAATGATTTTATCCGTTACAGCATGCTTCAGTCTAGTTCTGTCTGGTTTCGGATTCTCATCTATCGTCAGACTATAATATCTGTGTAGAGGGTTAACTTGAATATTATATTTCTTATCATGCACCATGCTCACTGAATATGTATTAAAGTACCACCTGAATGTGTAGTGCGCGACAGAAACATCTACACAGCCATTAACTGATGACGGATGAGAATCCGAAACCGTATAGAACTAGCAAAATAAAGCATGATATGCCAACATTGTGTGGACCCAACTACATATTCACCTACCACTTTTATTTGCAACATTTTCCTAGGGGAAGTGGGGTTTTTTTGAGGTTCTAGGGGAACAGTAAAGAAAACATTCCTTTAACATACCACTTCAATATAATTAATGGTTCTACTATCAATATAATACAATTATACATTAAATGTATCGCTAGAATTTCAAATTTGTATAAAACTGGTTGACCGGAAGAGCAACTTTAGAGAATTTTTCTAATATTCTCGAAAATACTGTAACGATTTCTATTTGTTTCAATATTATTGACGGTCGCTTCTACCCTACAGTTCAATCGTTTTACTAACTGACTGTCTTCCTCGCGATATATTTCTGTTAGGTCAAATGATTAAAATCTGAATTTAAAAGGAAATTTTTCATTTTATAAATAATTATATTAACGGCAGTAAGAGAAAGTTGTATGAGTATTTCACACCAGATTTTTTTATTTATATTAGTTGGTAACATGCTGGTATGGGAAACCGTACATTCCAATATTAGTTTTTAGGCATAAAAGGACTGCATACTTGAATGTGAATACATAATAGTTATTCATTCTACATAGTGTAATGACATGGCAAGGTCATAGCAATGTCAAACCTTCACATCACATAACAAAAAGAAAGAATAATTTATAACTAGTGGCCTAGCCGGCCGCTGTCTTCAAGACAAGGCCGCAGCCAAACAAACAAAACCAAGGGTCAATACTTTACATCAAAGCAAGCACCGATAAGCTGGCCACTGATTTAAATCGCTGGTCACCGAACTAACCAAGGTCGCACAAGTTCGCACATAGGATAGAAGTCTTGGTGTGAGTGTTGCTAACACTGATATAAACTTCGCCCCATTGGAAGAGGGGATGATTATACTTCAGTACGTCTTCAAGATCATTATACGAGCAGCAGTTCCGCGTCCCTATACAGTTTTTATTTATACTTATTTCCTTAGTTATGCATCTTAGTTCATTTATTTTTATCATACTAAATTATTAGTTATTTATCTCCTATTTATTTCTAAGTATTTCTTGTTAATAGTTACCATCACTCCCGTTTAAATTATTTTACAAATACAGTCTATTTTTATAAATTCAGTGTTAATAATTCGAGCACTAACTTCCGCCCTCTTCAAGACATCTACTACATACCTAGGAATCACAATAAACGATTTCACTACAATAGTAGAAACACCCCGGTCAATCTTACCAATGGATCAACTTCATACACATCCAAAACTATCCTAAAATAAATTTTAATGAAGTAAAATTTCAAATAAAAGTGATAGATTCATAAATGTGCAGTAAGCATGCCAGTTTTAAAGGAAATCTTTGGAGCTGATTGCTCCCAGTTTACGTTGGGGACTATAATCTCACTTAACATTTGAAATCAATTTTGGAGAAAAATATTTCAAATAAAATTGATAGGTATTTATTATTTAGTTTGTATAAAAAGGTTAAACAAAAAAAAATACTAAGTCGCACTACCTATTGATAGATTTTGCCCCCATGTCACATGCCATGGCAGCATGTAATACTAAATATTAACTTCCTTTAATTTTTGTAATATTTTCTTCACAAAATTCGCTAAAAGCATTTTTTACATACTCACAGGACAGTAAAACATTTATTTCCAGTTTTTCCAGCAAAACTCAATTTCCAAAATTTGACACAATATTTCTCAGAACAAGTAGGTATAAGAAAATAGCAGCAAAAAATTCATTTATAAACAAAATGATTCGAAAAATTGATAAAAAATTTGTTTTCATTTTATTATATTGTTTAAAATTTTGGTGAATAGGTTGATAAGATTTTCTAAATTGATACAAGACTGGGGAAGACATAAGCAAAAAGGGCTGATAAAGAAGATGATAATCTTACTTGGGGTATCTCCCCCTGGGACATACATAGAGACATAACAGACAAACAAGGCAAACATTGGCTCGACTGGGGACATGTTTGAGTTAGTGTAACAAGTGAACAATCTCCCCCCCCCCCGGTTCGCCCTTATAGTATGCATGAGTTACTGAGTGTGGAAAGTGGTGTGAGTTTGAGTGAGTAAGAGTATAAGTGAGTTTATTTGCATATCCACAACTTTCACTGCCTCAGCTGTGTATGGGTACACTAGAAACTGTGAAGTTAAGAAAGTCTTCCATTACTGTTGGCACTACTACTACAGTTTATTACAATTGTTGGATGATATGCTGCTTTGCCGGTAGACAAAGAAAATTTTCTTGTAATCTAGATGAGAGAGAGATCTTTTAGCAAATAGACTAACACTTGAGTATGGATGAAGATGAAGTAAGCTAAATTCTGTGGTTAGATATCTCTAGCTACCACAAGGAACTCGTTTTAAGGAACTTGTACATACATACTACCAGAGAATTCTGTGGCTAACTCTTCTTCTTGGATTACTCTTTACCTCACTTACTTGTGTTTGCTGGAATACAGCCTTAGTTTGGCCCGGATGTTTTCGTTGTTTTACACTTTACTCCATTTTCTGTAAAATAGAGAAGTGAAAACTTTTAATTTATTCAAATAAGTCCAACATCATCCCATCCTTCATTACTCTTGTTGGTTTCACTAAAAGTGCAGCTACTGCTACCGCCTTCTTGTGAAGATCTAGTCTCTGTAGAATGCTCAGAAAACATTAATCTTAAACGTTAAAGCTAAAGAATTATAATTCTGTACACTGGTTAACAAACAAAATCTACCCCCTAGCTCTTTCCCACCCGTCTCTAGCCCAGACACAGATAGATAACCTAACTTCTTCTTCTTCTTCCCATTACTTCTCTGACATCTAGCCATGAAAACTCATAGTGAGTTGAGTCTGTTGTGTGTGTTTTTTGGCGGGAGGAGTTAGAGAGATTCCCCAACAATCTTGGTCAACTACAACAACTACCAAAACAACTCCCACTCCTACTATTCTTCCTCTACTTCTATAACTCTTCTACTACAGGAAAATCTCTTGTTCATCTTTCTGTAGCCAAAGCAAGTAGTCTGGGGATTTTCAACCCTATCCCCCTAGTAAAACTCTTCCAACCATTTCTTGGCTATATCTACGCACACACACATACACACAAATTATTATATTTCTTGACGTCACGGTGGCCACCAAGCTCTACGGTTGGTTTAGTTTTCCTTCATACTATAAACAAGAAGCCCCTAGATTCGTTGAAACTTTCACCAACCAACCGACCAACCAAAACTCACAGTCTATTGTTTCTTCTTATCTTGGCTTCACACTTTTATAAAATATATTTTATATAATTTTTATCTCTTTTATTTTTCTCTACTATATAACTTTTTCATTTTTGTTTTTTTATTCTTTCATTTTTTTTTTTTCAACTTTTCCTTAGGAAGTAATTAGTTATTATGAAAAGCAACCCTTTTGTTACATTTAATAACTGTTCTGACTTTATTCTCATCCAAGCATGCAATTGTAAATTTATTTTTATTATATTCATTTCCTTTTTTTTTTTTTGCTCTTAATTTTGTTTTTATTCAGTTTTATTTCGATGTTCATCTGCTTGGGAATCCTTGCAAATTATTTTTAAGTTAATTAAATTTATTAAATTTAAAAGAAGATTTAAAAAATAAAATAATGTATCTATCTAAATATTTACGAACGTCATTCAATCAGTAAAACGCAAATGGTATGGTCTTAATGTAATATATTAAATGAATCTCACAATTAACTTACTTTTTGGCCTCCTAATACCTAATATATTTATACCTTGTCTTGTATATTTAACTTACTTTTTTTAATCCAACGATCAAACACTTGCATGACCTGAAGTGTGAGACAATTTAGCACATTTGTTTTCATTTCTTTGCAATGAGACTCCATGACTCTTAATGGCCATTATTGAGAAAATTAAACAAAAAGAAATCTCAAGATAGCGGGATTCTTCAAGATGGTGTTTATTCAGGTCGTAAGCCGGAGATGTGGCACAAATTTCAGGCCCTTAATTTTTCAATAGTTTAAAGTGTTGATTGTGCAGAATTTTGGCCAAACGTTGTCCTAAACAAGTGTATTATCTCCTTCCGCTCTTTTTCACGAGCGCAGTCTTCTTTCTTCAATATATCTGTTTTCTTGAATACGAGCATCAATGAAGAATTAAAGTGATGGAGATGAAACCTCGACTGGTCGTCCTCTTTGCAAATCAGCCATATTTGTTCTTGATCCCCCCGCTTGCAGAAGTTGACACGATTCACACTACTCAACACACAACATAGTGCTTATACAATTCGGGAATAAATTCACCCTTAAGAAACCTGAAATCCTATTATCGAACATTGTTCTTCTAACGTAGAGATTTCTAGAGGACTTGCCATCGTAGAATCAAATACAGCGGTTATATTTACAGTGACAGTTGACCATTCAGTTGACTGTTTCAAACTGATGACAGGGATGCCAACTTAAGAAACTGAAAGTATTGTTTTATTTATATTGATATTCTGTAATTTATTCATTTCAGTTCTCTGTTCTATTTATTGAATTACATGTGCCAAATATTAGCAATAGCACATGGCAAATTCTCGCCGCACCAATAATTTGTATAGCTTTGGCTAAAAATTGTATGACCAGACGTTCCATTCTGACTATAACCATCAAACCATCATCCAAAAAAAAAAAAAAAAATGTGCAAGCCATCTACTAACAAATCTTCAAAGAAATGACCATAATTTGAAATGTAAACTTATCTCTAAAAATTTCGCCAAGTTCAAAAGTTTCATGCAAGTTTAAGCTTTTCCTACCTTTGACCTTTCCTGGAGAAAAAGGAATAAAAATCTCATGTTATATAAAAGTAAGTGAATAAATTTCTGACCACAATAATATAACTTGTAAAGTAATATGACTCATATCTGTCATGTTTCCACTCGTGGATAGTTTCACAGCATTCATCCCTATGGATGAGCTCAGTAGGCTATCGGGCAGTCTAAGATGCTCCTGGGGGGCCTGGATAGGAGTAGTAATGAGAAGCTGCTGTGGCTTTTATGGATCTCACTCAGATATTTGATTGGATCCCTTACTGGGCATTGAGTTTGAGGAGTCACCTATATAATGACGCTCATGCCAGACTGCTTTTGTAGAATTTGCGAGAAAGGGGGCAAAATACCCATTCAACTTAGGACAGATTGCTTGGATTGTAAGGAAATTAGGTACAGGACCTTTGGTCGGAACAGATATCTGTGGAATTGATAGAACACAGAGTGAGTGATAGAAACCAGATTGACGACCATTGCGGGTAGACTTTTGAGCTCCTAACAGATTGTAACATATTATACCCTATTCAAGCAAGAAATAGCCTATTCCGTTTAAGGCTTCTTAGTATACACTTGTTCGTTACTGGTTTATATACTGATTGTCTCGTTCAAAACTATTTGTGGACTTTTGGGTTGTTGTTAAAGACTGGTTCAAAACTATTTTATGTCCTTGCAAGATGATGTAGACATTGAATTTGAACCATATTTTTACAAAAACCTATCGAGGGTTAAGGGTTAGGCGAATTTTGTTAATTAAAGTGGGAGCCATATCGAGCGTTGGAGTCGCATAGGACAGAGCTCAGCATTAATGGTGCTGTAAATGTGGCTGGAATAAGAAGAGTGGCATAAGAAGTATAAGAATTTTATACTCTAACCAAAATCTTTGCCGCTAGGTTAGCAAAGGAAGAGGACTCGCGGCCACCTGCTAGTCTTGAACTTTCCTATGGCATTATTCAGAAGTACTAGTGAGACTATTAATTAGTGGCTCACAAGAAAGCACACCCTTTTTTGCAGGAATATTGCGGGACAGAGGAACTCTTACTTATTCTTGGAGGGTTCATTAAACATGTTGGATCTGCTCGAGAGAGTAAAGTGAGCTTGGAGTTCATAGTAATGTTTACCAGGAACCTTGTTTTTTAACAAATTTTCTTCTGCTATATCTAAGCAGCCTATTTCAAATGAGCTATCAGTAATTTTATGAATATGGTAGACTTAGTTTTTTTTTTTTTGTTTATTCTTGAACAATAAAATCTTAATATTTTATAAAAAAATTTGAATGCCAAATATTTTTTAGAAATATTTAATAAAAAATAAAATTATTGAGCACTTTGTAATCTCTAAAATACTTAACAATATTGATGATATTCGTAATAGATCATAGAACTGACAGATAGTATTTTGCGGTAATATACCATTATGTATAATATATTGACATAGTACATGTTTGAAGGAGGATATTACCTATATATCAATCATTAAGAATATCTGATTGTTAATATCTCACCATTCTAACTATACTCATATTTCCGGGATATTCAGTCCTAAATGTCAAGATAGTTTATAGTTTATTGTTATGGAATTATGTACATTCTGACACTGCAATATTATGTGAGTCTTCAAATTTGCTTTAATTCTTTAGGTGCGGATCAAATTTTTGGATTCTGATTTTTTTCTAAATAGGAATTCGCCTTAACACTGTTCTTTTCTATTCAGTGATTTCTGATTAGATAGTTTATCACAATTAATAGGCGAATATTTAGTAAATAACAGCTTTTCCTGATCAATTTACCTTCAGATGTAAGGTAACTAATCTCTTCTTGCGAGTTCTTGGCATTCTGGTTGCTCCATTATATTAACGCGAATGACCTTTATACTGACATACAAACAAACAACTCAACACATGTTGATATATGCATACATTTTGGTTTAGCGTGACCCAATACAAAGTCTATCTCACCATAATGTAGACCAAACTGCACACAAAATAAACACAATGTACAAGCCGGACATTCAAAGGGAATTTTATATTCTACATAATCTATTAGTGTTTTGGAAATGCAATAATTTATGTGTTGATTTTTGTCTGGTTTATACTTCGTTCTTTTTGCAACATTTAGAGCGATTGTTAGACCTTGTCTGAGCTAATAGGCTTTAGCCCGAATCGGATTAGGCTGGATGATATAGGCAGGCTAAAATTAGCATAAGCTAATAGATAATTCAATCAATCATAAAGTATAATTATGATAAATCAAAACTACATTCAGTTAAACACACAGATAACATAAAAAATACATATTAATGTTACAGATAAGAGTGTATATTACTTCTTTGACTTTACTTAGCAGCCTGATAGGAAACCTATGTAACCCTCCTTCCATTAATAATATACAAGCCTACCAATTTTTTTTTATAATATTCGTATATATTAACACTAGGTACGTTATGTCAAAATACTTTTTTTTTTGTAATAATATTTAGCTCACAAATTGTGCTTGATCCAATGTTCTGGATGTCGAAGAAAAAAGACTAAAGGACTATGGTTTGAGAGGTTCTTTGTTGAATTTAAGGAAACATCGCATCAGCTTGAGGACATGGACAATTTTTATTTAGAGGAGGGCTTATCTGAATTTCACCTCCAAGTTCTTATCCTGCATGCGCCGGATAT
This sequence comes from Triatoma infestans, assembly GCA_011037195.1. NCBI lineage: Eukaryota > Metazoa > Arthropoda > Insecta > Hemiptera > Reduviidae > Triatoma > Triatoma infestans. The sequence continues at coordinate 51,539 of JAAEAF010003864.1, forward strand.
AGGTTAGAGGATGAATAATGAAGATAATAATACCTTATCTTCATTATCCTCGCAAAGGATTAGCCGCTTCTTCAGGGAGCTTAGTGGCCAACCCAAGAGAGCAATATTTACACTGACATTTCCATCATCACACAATACACGTGGGACCAACCGAGATACTGCATGTGTGCAATTTGTTTGGATTTAACGAACCCACAGACAAATTATAACTCAACATCACAAGCACTCACTCACTCACATTAACACTTGTTTACTTTACAGACGCCCACAATCTTTATGAAAATGAAATACTAACACCAAAGGAAACAACCCAATGGATCTTTCATGTGTATTTCAAAATCGTTCGAGCCGTTTATGAGAAAATACAAAAAAAAAAAAAATGGAAAAAAAATAAATAATTCATGTAAGTGGCATTTTCGGTTAAACGATTTTTACGAATACCTTATTCTCAGATCTCCTAGTAGCACTTTAACGAAATATTAAGTTTGAACATTTGTGATTTTCCGTTTTTGAGATACGGTGCCCCACAAGCGCGGCAGAAAAACAGTCACACAGACCAATTGCTAAAAACCACTTTTGGAGAAGACCTTTCTGGTGAAAACTCGATAACGAAAATTGGACACTTTTGCAATACCTTCTCTTACTAGCAGTAGCAGAAAGTAAAAATAATAATTAAGAAAACAGTTTTCAGAAGCAAAACACCAATAACTAAAAAATAGGTTGTTAGATCAAAACTGTTTTCCTTCTTATATGTACCATCCCAGAAAAATCTCAGAGCTTCATTTTGTTGCCATCGATTGGTTAGACTTTACGATTAGCAGGCTGTAGCATTACGCTGATTATCAGGACGCAATCAATATTGGAAAATACCAGAAAATTAATGATCACGAAATGAAGCCGATTATTAGCAACTATAAAAAAATCATTTATGAGCTTGTTTGTACCATTGTCCAAGTTACGCAATGCACGGTACGGGATGTTTACAACATTGGACCCGGATGGCAGGCCTGTGCTGCTGGTTTAGTCTATTGTATACTCCTTTTTGCTTTAACGCTTTATCAAAACGCTTTAAAGTGATTAACAAAAAAATCTGATGGGATTCACTCTCGCAACATTGAAGAAAATCGTGGGAGCAATTTTTGAGAAAATCGCAAAAATGTGAAAAAAACCATCCAGTAAAGTGGGACTTTCGGTTGAGGAATTTTGGCAGGTAATCTACTGTCGGATCCCATGGTGATACCTAAACGGAATATCAAGTTTGAACTTTCTACAATTTTTCGTTTTTGAGTTAAACTGTTCATATACACAGGCGCACACACTATTTTGTAAAAACCAATTTGTTCGATTTAGGGGCCCCAAAAACGTTTATTTCCGGTGAAAAACCAATACCGAAAATTTAACACGATTACAATATCTCCCCCTTAATAGGAAAGAGTATAAGAAAGTAATAAAATCTGGGTGAACTACTCACACAACTTTCTCTTTCTGCAGTTTACAAAATTGTAATTGGCAAATTTTATTATTAGTATGCTAAATTTAATGAAATACGTCGGCATTATTATGGAGAAAATGAAAAAACAAAAAAAAAAAAAAAATGAAAAAACCTTTTTTCTAAAAACGCACTTCCGGTTTCTAATTTTCTCCAAACTCGGAATTTTTTCGCAATCTCTTTATTTCTAATTAAATTTGTTTACATGGTAGAATTGTATAATGGATTTTGAAGAACCATTCGTATCCGATACTATAGGTAGTGGTGATAGATAGTACTGAAAACGGAATATCTAATTTGTACGTCCTGCAGTTTTTGGTTTTTGCAAAATACATACAGACGAACGCTAAAAACGCCGTTTCTTTCGTACTCAGAGGACTTCAAAATATGTGTGTCCGGTGAAAAGTTAATTTAGAAAATTTGATCAATCATAATACCTCCTTTTACTAGGAGAGTAAAGAGAAAGTAAAAACCAGCTAATCAAGAAGTCATGCGAGTTTTTAGTGTCAGAAATTTCACGATAGCAGAGTTCGTGGTGGTATGGGAAATAGTGTTTCAAAAAAACTCTGTAACCTCGAAATAGTCATAAAATATAATACAGCCTCTATAGAGCCATCTCTCTCTTTCTAACTATTACTACCAGCTGAAGTATCCATGGTTGGATCAAACTATCCAACATAGAACTTATAGAGCAATAGCGTGGGTTGAGTTTTCCCTACTGGTATGGTAAAGGCTGCTTCTTCATGCTTGCGTCACTTACTCTCTGGAGTGCTCTCTTTCCCGCCCGGCTAACTATAAAGAAAGTAAAGGGATGGTCGGTTGCAAAATACAAACACGCTGTACTGTATAGGGTTGTAAACTGAATGGATCTTACTCCCCCCCTCTCGTACTCACTCATTCGCTCTCTCTCACTCATATCCCCCCCCACTCACTATTTCACTAAGCTCTCACACAAGGCCAAAAATTCACTACTAAACCGGGAAAAACGCGATTAATACTACCACCGTTACAACAGCAATAGTACCCTCTCCATCTTCCGCTACACTCTTCTTCTAGTACATCTCTTTCCTACGAGTTCAGTTCAATAACTTCCACTCGGTTAACTTAACGAATATAATAAAAGACCAGTTCTTCTCCTAAACCTACAACGTCTCCTTCTTCTCTTGTTGTGTGCGTACTTACCGATGTGTGTATGTGTATATAGAGAAGGAGAAGATGATGGCTTTTTAGAGTGGGGAGAGATCTTGCGGTTTTCCCTTTAGATGGACTTTATCCTTCTCACAAGGTAATTTTATAAAACACGACTTTTGGTATTATCATCATAATCACTCTACTCTGTCTGGAATATTTCTTGCTTTTTTCACCCTTTTTATTTTACGTTTTTAATTCGTACAGCTTCTAAACAAAAGCTGATGTCTTTGCTTAGAATAATAATGCTGCCGTAATTCTGTTTGAACGGATTTTTCCACTAAATAAAGAAAAGTTCCACCACGCATGTTTCGCTAAATTTTATCTGGTTAGGAAGTAATTTATTAAAGTGGGTCACACTTAGATCGGCTAAGAACATTGCCGAAATAAAACTCCAGATGTATCATGGACGAACCTGAAATGGTCTTTTCCGAAGAACGCCATTTAAGGCCCTACCCAGGGAGAGACTTGGACAATACAGTCAATGTTTCAATATAGTAGAAGCTAGCTGAATCGCCGTTTAAATATCTTAATAAAAAAAAAAAAAGAAGGTTTTTAGCAGATCAAATCTCGTATGTTGAGCTAGAAATTATTTATTATATTTCTTATTGCATTGATACGCCTAAGGATAAATAAAGGATACTACAGTTGTAGTAGCTGTTGTAGTAGCTATTTTCCGCAGAGCTGGAAAATATCTCCGAAGGATACCCCAACTTTATTATTTTGACAAATATCTTTGGATTTCACTTTTATTGTTGGGCTAGAAATCGCCAATCCTTTTCGGTGTTAATGTAGAATATAAGGAAAGAAATAATTGGTAATTTACTCCACGCAATTCGCTTAACTTCCAGAAAGTACCATAATTATCTCATTAGAAAGGGCATAATTAATCATTTTTTCTTCCTAGGAGCCCCTACAGCTCCCTGTCCCTGTCCGGTGATGGAAAGTGTTGTCTGTAACGAGAGAACACCGCCCGGAGGCCGGCAGTGCACTAAGAAGACTCCGGGCGCCAATAACCATAGATGTCGACGCCCTTAAATTACAAAAAAAAAATACACAAAATCCACCACAACAAACTTCAAAATCCACCAAAAACAACAAAAATCACTAAAAACCAGAACAAAAAGAAACAATTAAAACAAAAATCACCAAAAACAACAGAAATCACAAAAAAAAACAGTAAGATGTGAACAGATGTTGACGCGCCTTAAATAAAAAAAATAAAAAAGTGGAGTATATTCTTAGACCTCATTACTTTAATTATCTCTTCTGGCACCAAACTGTGTAAAAATCCCCAGAGAGAAAATGGTCTTGCTTTTCTTCAAGAAACTTTAGGTCCCCTGCCAATGCCCTAAACTCATCTCTAACACCCTGCAACCTCCCACCCTTACTATACATTGGACATATAGATGTAGTTGATGTTGTGCAACTATTTGGATTTATTGTGGTGGTTGGTTCCGCAGAGCTGGAAAGCATCAGAGACATTTTCCGTGGTAGCCTGCTTCATTCTGTGGTCATCGACCGGTTTCGGGCGTTCGCCCATCTTCAGGATGCGTTTTTCAGACAGTGTGACAACACAGACTCGAGAGTAACTTAGTTTCACACTAACTCTTACACTAAAGTTAGAGTGTGAAACTAAGTTACTCTCGAGTCTGTGTTGTCACACTGTCTGAAAAACTCATCCTGAAGATGGGCGAACGCCCGAAACCGGTCGATGACCACAGAATGAAGCAGGCTACCACGGAAAATGTCTCTGATATCTGGATTTAGTTTATCCACAAATCAACTGTATAGCAGACCCCATAAATTATTATTTCAGTTTCATCCAGCCCGCTTTTTTGTCTCCTCTTTGAGTTGTGTATCGATAAAGTTCAATTTTTAGATCGTGCTTGAATATTCGCGGAGTTTTATTTCAATTATAAGAGGCCGTTCTTGAAAGCCCTTTAAACTTTTGTTTCGTAATGTCCAATTTCTTGTGTGTCTTCTGGAGTTCTATTTCGATAAAGTTCTAATTTTGCTCTTTGATGTTCTTTATTTGTTAAAGTTTAGATTCACCGGAGATAAAGTTTTATTTTTTATAACGTCAAATATTAGTCTTGTTCTTTGTATGACCTGTGGTATTCTGTTTTGGTCACGGGCAATTTTAGCCGATCTTAACAAAAGTCTTGCTCGCAGGAATAATGTGATGGACTTGGGCGGAACCTTGAACTATGACCTATTCAGGAGTCATATGAGGAGAACTTTAGATTTGGGATTCTACAGCTTTGGGATTTATTTTGAGGAACAATCCTGACCTGAGTGATTCAAAAGCGATGATGGTAGCTTTCCACAACTTCTTGACAGAAACATTATTGTGATCTGGCGTCCATTATGCAAGAAGAATGTTTTTAGCCTTTACGTCATTCAAATCCGCTATATTAGAATTTTTAACCATAAGTTTTCCCGTATTACTAAACTCTGGATTTGGAAGGTTAAAAACTCATTTGGTATTTTTGAATAAACTTATTAATAGTGAAACTGACTGCCCGTAGCTGACTTACTGTCATTCATTTTAATGTGTACATCGCGCAAACTTTGCGGTTCATTATCTTTCATGTTCATTTTTTTATAAAACCCGCATAGTATACCCGCAACAACGAGTCTTTGAAGAATTCTGTAAAGAATGGAATGTGGGGCGGGTGTTGGTGTATTGGTTATGAGCATGGACTTGCAAGTGGGAGGACCCCAGTTCGAGTCCAGCGTATAACTAAATTTTATATTTGTTTAAAAAATGTTAATAGTAAAGTAGGTGCTTCCGCCCCCGTCCGCGACACCTAATTTGGTAGTTGGACGTTAAGCCCGCCTGAAAAAATAGGCATTACTTTAATTACTTTTTTTAAAGAATGGAATGATTATGTTCCTGATGACAGTGATTTCCAAATCTATGTGTAAGCTCATTTTTTATATTGTTCTGTGTAATGTAAATAAATAAATAAAATAAATTATCAATTGGAAAAAGTTTAGCCTAAAACATCTTTACCGTTTTCCTTTAAAAAACAGCGAGCCTGTCCCTTACAGAATGATCTGTAGCACTTAGTCTCAGAATCATCCTTGTTTTGATGATGAAGGTCACGACCAAGCATTTGGAGAATGTCAAAGTACCAGTTCACAAGTGGCAACATTAAAAGTTCATGAAATCTGCCATGATTAAAAGGTTAAAATAGCTTTTTAGATTTGAAATCAATATGAAAAAATATCAATATGAAACACTCAAATGTCTTCCTCTTACTGCGAAATTCCCTTTAAATATTTTTATATTTTAATCATTTTTACTAAATGTTTTATTTTCTTAAATGAGAGAATCTAAAGTTAATAAAACAACTTTTTTTTTAATAAAGCACAAACTCGTTCCTCCTCCAAAATCTGCCTTAAATGAATTTACTCGAAAAAAAGTTTCAAACAAAAATGATAGATGTTGTTCCGCAGAGCTGGAAAGTATCAGAGATATTATCCGTGATAGCCTGCTTCTTTTTCTGTTCATCGACTGGTTTTGGGCATTCGCCTATCATCAGGAAGTTTTTATCAAACAGTGTAATAACATAGAGTTGCACAGAGCAAATACAGTTGATACACTCAACTGAATTGCTCTGTATTAGTCTATGCTAGTGTATCAACTGAATTTGCTCTGTGCAAATCTATGTTATTACAATGACGAAAACGTCCTGATGTTGGGCGAACGCCCGAAATCGGTCGATGACCACAAGCAAGAAGCAGGCTATCACGGAAAATGTCTCTGATGAAGAGGGATAAATCTATGTATGTACAGTTAGTAATAAATACCAAGTTTAACAAAACCCCTTGGCATGTATCTTCATGTACAAAAAACCATACAAAATTCATTTCCTTTAAATATGGTGTACTAATTGCACAAAATATAAACGTATCACTTTCAAGTGAAATATTTTTCCCCCCCAAAAAAACTTGCTCTTAGAGAGTTCTATAGAAATTGTGGCGTTAAAAATCCAATGATATTTTATTTGTTCAATAACGCTGTCTACTGGACTATAATGTAATCACACTTCTACTACCTGTCTGGTTAGGTAATGGATGACTTCAATAAAGTCGCACTTCCGAATTTTGTGAATAAATTTAATTATAATTAATATTATTCATATAATAAACCAAAATAACACTTTAGAGAAAACCATCCACTCCACTTCTCCACCGAAACCCCCTCTAAAATAAATTAACCAGGAAAAAGTGTTTCAAATAGTTATAACTCTTTCTATGTATAGTTTAAATGCTAGTAAGTTTAAAAAAAAAAAAAAAAATTGGTAGTTGTTTGAAATGAACTGAAAAAATATTGTGTAAAGTGGTACTTTACCGGTTGAGGAATATCAACTAAAACCTTACTGTCCAGATCCCCTAATAAAACTTTTTATGATTCCTCTCTTTTTTTTAATTATTCTGCCCCCACACACACACACCAAATTCTACAAAAAAAACAAACATTTATTCTGACGCAGAACGTGTATTTTCCGTGAAAATAGTAAAGTAATTATTCCAACTTTCTGAGATAATAAATTTATATACCAGGCAAATGGCGAAGACCTAATATTTGGATTTCATGTTTTTCCTTAGATTTTTCGCTTTTAAGCACAAAAAAAAATTTTTCTTCTACAATAGCTAAGTTTTTGTTAACGATCCAGTGGCTCATGTAACTAAACAATTGTCGACAACTTCCTTTATAGGGCTATGTTAAATTAGGTAGCAAGGTAGGAAAAACTGGGAACCTGTAGAAAATCACAGACTTGTTGTATTCTGCGAGAACGTGAAGTTTACTATAGAAATAAAAACGGAAGTTAACTAGCAGTTTGCTAGAAAGATCTCGTGCCAGCTGGAGCCAAGCGTGACTGTTCCACTATACACGCTACTGAAAAAATTCTTACTCCATTTTCTTTTTCCTTTTTTTTTCTCTTGTTAAATGCCAAAACATTTTCATTTGAAATACTTTACAAGAAAATAAATTAAGGTGATGTTTAAAAAAAAGAGCAACAAGAAAACACATTATCAGAATTGGAAAGCAATTGCGTTCTGGTAGTAATTTTAAAAGTAATGTCTTTACATTTTTACTTTCTTTTACTACTAAGCTTTGCAAGAAGTAACATAGTGTCAAATTTACGAAATCCACGTTTTATTAGAAACACATAGTCTATGTGTGTGAATGCTTGTAAATGATTGAAGAACTATCTCAAAGACGTAACCTTAAAGTTGAAATTATTGGATAGTAATCATCTGACATGTAAGTCAAAAGTATTCATGGCGCTTTTGGTAACAAATACACCTCGTTATTTTTACTTTTTAATTTTAGCTTAAATGAATGATTTCCCAGAATTTCCTTAAAATTAATCTTTGAGAAATAATATTTCATTCAAAAGTGAGAAAAATAACACATTGCAGTGACCTATTTTTGGAGCGTGCACAGATTAAAAAAAGACCTAACACTCGAGCTGCTCAATCAAATAAGTCGTGACTTATCCACTTATCTCAAGTTCGTAGAGAGGGCAATCAAAGGACTGCATTTGACGATATTGCAGGGAGTAGTTAAGGAGAAGTGGACTTTAGTATAAAAGGCAACTTTCTCTCTTATGCTCTCTTATTCAAACGCCATTCGAACAACGTTCATCGTTCTCACACCGTCAGTCTGTCACTTCTTGTTAATCTACAACTCTTCTCTAAATTCTTCAGTGTAAAGTCGTTGTAATGCTTATGTTCTGATACAATGTAAGCGGTGTTCAATACAAAAACACTTGAGTTTCCGGGTTGTGACCGCGACAGTGGTTTTCTGAAAACCGACTTTTCGCCCATGTTGTAATGAGCCTCTTCAGGATCGTTAGACCTTGAAAGCCAATAAGGCAGTGAACCTTGTTAGAGAAGAGGCGTAGCTCTTTCCTCCCCCATCGTGACCCCATATTGACTGCGCGCATGTGCTTTTGTTTTTTGTTTTGGTGGAATTCTGGCTTTAATCTTTCCTCGAAAGTACCTTTTATCTACAATTTAACGATACCTCTATAGTATTAAGATGAATTAGAAGTATTGCTAAAATTCCAAATATCAAGAAAATCGATCAAACGAAAGAGTGACTTTACAGAAGTGGTTTTTAAATTTTTGGAATTTTGTCGAAAATGACTGTAATGAATTTCCTTTTAACTTGGAATGCCAACTGCAACAAATTACACGTGTAACTTTTATTTTGAAACTTTTGCCAGCAAAAAATGATTTTAACAGGGTTTTGGCCGCGTATCAATTAGAATTAAATTTAAAACTGCAAGCAGTTTTTGAGAGAGGACACTCTACACAAGCAGCTCAGGTGTATAAGTGTAACCCCCATTCCCTTTTTTTTTTGTTGCAATTTTTTTTTAAGGAAATTTGTTAATTAAATTCCATTAATTGGCTTAAGAAAAAGTCGTGTGAGTGTTTCACACCATATATTTGTTTTTAATTAAAATTGTTATCAAATATATAGGAATTCTGGTAAAAAAAAAAAAAAAAAGGTATAAAGAGCCTAGTATTGAATAAAAATATATCTAAGGGCGATGATTTATTGTCTAAGAAATAAAATATCAAGAATAATGACGAAGGATATTTTTCTTTTTTGAAAGAAAATGAAGTCGGGAAGAAAGAAAAGAAAAAAAAAGAAAAAAGAATAGCATTATCTGAAGTACAAAGTGCAAGAGTTGCGGTATTGTTAACAATGTACTAAGAATATAGCCTACACACCAGACTGTATCCAGATCGTTAATATAACCCCACTTGACGGGGATCACCGTACACGCAGACTGACTTATACTGGGAGTAAGTGAGAGAGAGAAGAACAGGAGAAAGAGCGAGAGAGAAAGTGGAGGCTGGCTAGCCTAGCTGCAAGCTGCTCCTGGAGTCTTCAGTGTTTTCTCATTAGCGGCCAGACCTTGAGGATAGCCGCCTATCTAGGGACGCTGTTAAGGGGTTTTACACCCCAGGCTTTACAGCCACTAACTGTTCACTATCTCTTTCTCTCACTCACTCTATCCCACTCTCTCTATTCGACGGTCGTCCCTCGGGCTAGTGTCTATTAACAAGAACGCCACTACCTCATCATCATATCTATTTCAGCCACATACAGTAAATCTACTAACTCTCACATCATATTGTTCATTTTAACTGCTTAGCCTTTTACACTCAGCCCTTTTAACCAAATATTATTAAATTCTGAATATTATACATTTTAGAAACATAATCGTTGAATTCCTTGGAAAAAAAAACATCTGATATGATACACTTATATAACTTTCTCTTAATCCAGTTTTCAAAATTGTGATTGACAAATTTTATAATTAGTACACTAAATTTAATGAATTTCGTCGATGTTATTATGAAGGAAATAGCAAAAACCTGAAAACTGTTCAAATAAAAACGCACTTTCGGTTAACAAATTTTCTTGAAACTCAAAATTTTGACCATCTATTTATTTCTAATTAATTTTGTTTAGATGGTAGAATTATATAATCAACCATGATGGCACTTTAGAGTAAAACATAACCTCACCTCTCCCCCAAAAAGCCCTCTTATATGACATTACCAAGAGAAATGTTTCAAATAAAAGTTGTAGCTCATTATAAATGTGTAGTTCACATTCCTTGTTTAAAGAAAATCGTTGAAGCCGTTTTCTAGAAAATACCAGAAAAACCGCAAAAATAAATTTCAATAAAAACGCTCTTCCGGTCATCCGATTTGTTCAAACTCGTAATTTCACCAACATATTTAATTATAATTAATATTATTTCGATCACAGAATTTTTTAATAAACTGAAATAGCACTTTAGTAAAAAACCTAACCCTACCCTTTCCCTCAAAACTGCCCTTAAATGAATTTTCCTGGAGAAATGTTTTAAATAAAAGTTCTAGATCTTTGTATGTGTAGTTGATATACCTAGTTTGAAGAAAATTGTTGGTGCCATTTTTGAGAAAATCGTAAGAAAGTGAAAATACAATTCAATAAAGTGGTACTCCCGGTTGAGGAATTTTAACAGATGACATATTGTCGGATCCCATGGTGATACCTAAACGGAATATCAAGTTTAAACTTTCTACGATTTGTCGTTTTTCAGTTATGCTGTTCACACATATACATAGACCATTTTCTAAAAACCAATTTTTTGGACTCAGGGGACCACAAAATGGATATTTCCAGTGAAAATTCGATTTCTAAAATTTGGCATGATTACATTACTTCCTCCTTACTAGGAGTAAGAGGAAGTAAAAAGTGGACGTGTTTCTAATTTTGCTAAATTTTCGAAAGTTAATATTCACCGAAAATATGTAATTTGTGACTCCCTAAGTGCGAATAGGAAATATTTTAGATACAGGGGCATATCGGATGTAAAATGTCATAACTCAGAAAAGAAAAATTCTGGCGTGAAATTCTTTAACAAATTTCACTGACTCCAATTAATACAATAATTTAATTAATAAATCTTCCAGAATAGTTCATATAAAGAGGGATTCATCAGAGTGAATCGAAAGTTTCACTTCGATTGATGGATTTTGCACGAAACCTACGTATCCAGTGCGGGGTGGTAGTACCTACTTCGGAATACTAAGTTTGTGCGATCTGCGATTTTTCTGTTTTTGAAGTATTTTATTTCCAGACACGATACGTTGCATTCAGAGGCCTCAAAACATGTATAAGCTATTTTCCAAAATTTGGTACATTCGCAGTACGTCCTCTTACTAGAGGAGTAAGAGACCGCAAAATTAGCCAAAAATTGAAAAGTGACTTACTGTTTGTGAATCTAAATAGAAGAAATCGACTGAAATCAATTGGCAAGAAAATGCCACTTTACTAATAAACTTCCGGATAAGAGAAAGTATGGTGATGGTTTAAATTTCTCGTGAGTATGTGTTTTGAGTCCGCCAGAGTATGATAAAATTGCTTGTAAATAATGTACACGTGTTTGTGTATGTGTGTGGGTGAACAAAATATCTCAACAATGAAGAAAATTTAGTATTATGTTTAGGTCCTATTATTACCGCCATCAATCACGCAGTTTTTTTGGGAAAAACCATCACTGGAATCACGACTTTACTGAAACGGAATTTTTTCCTTCAGTTTTCCGCGTTTTTTTTTTTACGAAATCGGCTCCAACGATTTTATTTAAATTTCGTATCCTAGCAAAGACATACATCAATTTTATTTGAAACATTTTATCGGGAAAATTGATTTTTCCGATCGTGGTTACATAGTGTTTAGTTTTCTCTTGTTTACCATTTCCGTGTAATGTACAATATTTCCACCTTAATAATATTGCTATATGGCATTGCTAGAATTTCAAATTTGAAGAAAATCGATTACTTGGAAGTGCGAATTTGGAAGTTACTCTGAAAGGACTGAAACGTTATCCTTTTACACTTGACGTTAACTGTGTAATGTAATGTGAGGTGTATTTGTTGTATGTTTGTAGTAGCACGAGCGGTTTAGTAAAAGGGCTTGTATGTATGTTTGAGATAGAAGTATTAGTAATAATCAAAAGAGCACCACTGTTTTTAAAATAAATATATTATCTCTAAGTAAATTTAAGTATTTTACAATATCACAATTATATCATAATAATCAGCGACATTTTCCGTGGTAGCCTGCTTCACTTTGTGGTCATCGACTGGTTTCGGGCGTTCGCCCATCTTCAAGATGCGTTTTCCAGACAGTGTGACAACACAGACTTGCACAGAGCAAACTCAGTTTACACACTGACTGGTTTTTAACTGTATTTAAAACTAAAACTAAACTATATTTTATTTTGGTTAGTTAATTGTAAAGTAAATCTCCCTCCAACAACAGAGTTTAAAAATTAGACCCGCACGTGTTGTGGCCATTGTAAGGAAAATTTGCCCTTTACAACCCAAACACGTGTTTCCCACACAGCTGACCATACCCCTTGACCTAGTTAAGGAGTTTAGTTTTAAATACAGTTAAAAACCAGTCAGTGTGTAAACTGAGTTTGCTCTGTGCAAGTCTGTGTTGTCACACTGTCTGAAAAACGCATCCTGAAGATAGGCAAACGCCCGAAACCGGTCGATGACCACAAAGTGAAGCAGGCTACCACGGAAAATGTCTCTGATGCTTTCCAGCTTTGCGGAACCAACCACCACAACAAATATCTTAATAAATCAGATGTTTATCTATAATAAATGCAAGGCTCTTATGTTTTAACTTATATCTGGCACTGATTTGAAGAGGGCGATTCCTGAAGTGTTCTGGCTTTCAAAGCAGAATGCCGACTGTCCGAAGGAATACTCTCTCTAACTGGGGGGATTTTCTTTTACAAAAGAGTTGGCCTAACGGGTTTTTGTGCCTTTGTTTTCCTAATAGCAATGACCCCAATTTACAGTATCTGACTCTTTTCATTGCACTAAGATTCATTAAAATATTAACAAAATTGTATTTTTGATACTATAAAATATTCTAAACTATTTTTAAAAACTATTATTGCCCCTGCAGGACCGGGGACAGAATAGGCCTGCTCCATATCCTGGATGTCGTAAGAGGCGACTAATAGGATAACGGGGGAAGTGACTAGCACTTCTTAGGGAGGTCGGCTCTCCCTACTAGCCCAGCCGGACAGGGGGGTATACTGAACAGGGAACACGATACTTTACACAGCGACACAAACATGCACATTTACACATATACACACACACACACACACAAATGTATACGCACACGTACACAGGATACACTTTTAGGGCCCTAATCTAAGGTGTTAGCTACCGTGCCGATGGATTGGTTGGCGGCAGGGGTCCTGGCCGTCTCAAACGGTGCCCTCCGGATACCAGGCGACCTCCGGTTGGAATGCAGCCTTCCCGCGGTATCCAGGCTCTGCTGTGGGTGACAGTTTTGGTCCTTGGCTACTCGTGGGATCTGAATGAATCAATCTCCATCTAAAAACACTTCAGAGGCGTCCACCTCTTTAAAAACGGACGTGGTAATGGGTCCACCAAATAACCCAATTACTACGAATCAGGAAAAGGCGGTATCCCCTCGGTTCCTGATCGTAAAAAAGGAGAATGGAGATTTCTCCAAGGACAACCCGTTTCTTTTAAACAAATTGCTATTTGGACTAGTAGGAGATTTAAAAACTATTAAAAAGATAAAAGATGGTTTGCTACTGATTGAAACTGTTTCAGCGCCACAATCTAAGCGATTATGTAATATTCGCTTAAATTGGATTATGTATTATTCGCTTGTGAAAATGGGAAACTGGAACATCACAGTCAGTGCCCATCAGACACTCAACACTTCCAAAGGTGTTATCTTCTGTAGAGACCTCCTAAATTGTACAGTTGAAGATATCGCGCTCGAATTGAAAGAGCAAGGAGTAATTGAAGTTAGACGTATCAAGTCTAGGATTAATGGCGAACTCAATGATACGGCTAATCACATTCTGCCGTTCAATAAACCAAAGATTCCGGACAGAATTAAAGTAGCCTTCTACTCACTTCCGGCCAGACAGTACGTTCCCGCTCCTCTTCGTTGCTTTCGTTGCCAGCAATATGGTCATATCCTTCTGAAGTGCCCTAATGATCAAGTCTGCGTCTGTGGTAAAAGTATTCATGAAGGAAAATCATGTGAGGAGCCAATCGTTTGTTTAAACTGTGGAGGCAACCATTCAGCGCGCTCTCGTAATTGTCCAGTTTTTAAGACTGAAATGGCAGTACAGGAGATAAAGGTGAAAGAAAATCTATCTTACTTGGAAGCCAAAAGAAAAGTAGTAATTCCCACTCCACAAGGAATATCTTACGCCAGAGTCGCATCCAGCGGGCCAAGTAAAGTAGATATATCATCACTAGTTAAAGAACTTGTACCCCAGCTGGTTTCAGTTTTGAAAACAGTATTCATATCAAAAGATGTAGTTTCACCCTACATTCAGAGACTTGGCACCCTGCCAGTGCCGCTCAGGCCACGAACAGGCTCGGTGACTAGTCAAAGTCCCGCACGTTCAGAGGTGGGTTCCGAAAAAAGAAAACATACCCAGATAAGAGGAGCAGAAGATGAACTATCTTGACTACTGATGGCTCTGTGACCCAAGATAGTCCAGGAAAATCCCCTCGTAGCAGGGGAAAAAAGAAAAAAGGATGGCCAAAGGGGAAACCCCGGAAATGAAGTGTGATTCGCACTGTTATAAAATTTTAATCGTTATTCTATTTTTATGTCCTTTTTTACTACATTGTAAAATGATATTTATTTTACATTATTTCTTTTTTGTTTTGGTTAGAGTTTTATTATTTCGAATTTATGTTATTGATATTTCAAACAACCTAAAATGGAAAATTTTTTACAATGGAACTCAATGGGATTTTAACTCATTATTGTGACTTGAAGATGCTTCTGACAAAATACGACCCTATATGTGCGTGTATACAAGAGACCCATCTTAAACCGGGGCAACCCTATTCTCTCAGAAATTACGTAATAGCAAGGAAAGATGCAGTGGTGAATGTGCGAGCAAAAGGAGGTGTAGCACTTATAATTAGAAGAGATGTGCGCTTCAACCCTATTGAACTGGACACACCATTGCAAGCTGTTGCAATCCAAATATCATATCCTGTTTCAGTGACAATATGCAACATATATCTACCCAATGCCGATTGGCAGTTACGAGATTTAGAGCTAATTATTTCCCAACTTCCTACTCCATTTTTACTGGTTGGGGACTTCAATGCTCATAATGTACTCTGGGGTTCTGTTTCTAATGACACTAGGGGTCGACTAATAGAGCAACTACTGGATCGGAATAGCATTTCATTAATAAATACAGGATCATCAACACACTTTAATGTTGCAACAGGCACTTTTTCCGCTATAGATCTATCGTTGTCGTCGCCCAGACTCTCCTTGCGTCCTGGACGTCCTTTACAATAGTGACCACTTCCCGATAATCATAGAAAGTGGTAGAATTAAAACAATGCCATCCAACCCTCGAAAATGGTTGATCCATAAAGCACAGTGGCCATTATTCCAACAAAAAATTGTTATGCTGTCTCAGAATACTGACCCTTCTCAGTTGGTTGACGCACTAACCCAGTCAATACTTACAGCTGCAGAAGCTGCTATTCCTAAAAGTAGCGGTAAACCTGCTAAGCGCATCGTACCATGGTGGAATCCACAGGTAAGTGATATAATAAAATTGAAAAAACAAGCCTTTAATAGTTTCCGTAGAAACGCCACCACAGAAAATTTCAAAAAAGCCAGAGCTAAAGCGCGTCTGGCTGTTCTGGAAAGTAAAAGATCCACAAGGGTTGACTATGTTTCATCAATTAAACCAGAGACCTCTTTAACAGAGATCTGGAAAAAAGTTAAAACCATAGCTGGTACCAAAATCCCTTTCCCGCTTACACACATCCGTTTGGATAATGGAATTATCGTTAACACTCCAGATACTATAGCGGAATCCTTAGCGAACCATTTTGAAAGATCATGCAGTTCCCAGAATTATGACCAAAGCTTCCTTACTGCTAGAGATGAACGGGAGATCCTAATAGACTTTAATGCCCATGAAGAACACGATTACAATATGCCTTTCACAATGCTAGAACTTAACGAAGCGCTTAAGGCCAATAAATCTTCAGCTCCGGGCCCAGATACTATCCATTATGAGATGCTCAAGAACCTCCCTGAACATATTAAATTAATGATGCTAGCCCTTTTTAATTATATTTGGGAGGACAGCTGCTACCCTAGTCAGTGGAAGGAAGCTATCATAGTACCGCTCTTAAAGCCAGGTAAAGATCCCTTGTGTTCATCCAGTTATCGGCCCATTAGTCTTACCTGTTGTCTCGGGAAGATTCTGGAAAAAATGGTTAATACAAGGCTAATGTGGTTTCTCGAGAAAAATTCCTTGTTAGTGGAACACCAGGCAGGTTTTCGAAAACACAGGTCCACGGTAGATCATCTTGTATATCTAGAGAGTGCAATTCAAGATTCTTTCAAAAATAGGAAACATACTGTTGCAGTAATTTTCGATCTAGAAAAAGCGTACGATGTGACCTGGCGGTATGGTATTCTACGTAGACTTCATGATTGGGGTCTACGTGGAAACCTGCCGTTATTTGTATCCTCATTTTTAAACAATCGTAGTTTCCGGGTGAGAGTAGGAAATACTGTATCTTCGGTCCGAATGTTAGAAAATGATGTCCCTCAAGGATCTACTATAAGTGCGACCCTGTTTGCCATAGCAGTAAATAACATTGCTTCTAATATTGATCCGTCTGTTGGCAAATGCCTCTATGTCGATGATCTCACTATTTTCTGCACGGATGAAACAATAGGCAAAATAAACAGAAAATTACAAATGTCTATAAATCAGATAGTTCAAAATGCAGAGGAAGTAGGATTCAAATTTTCAATTGAAAAAACACAATGTGTACATTTCTGTAGACTGAGGAAACCACATGAGGATCCAAAGCTAACTCTCAAAAACATGTCCATTCAGTGTAAAGAGTCGGCCAAATTTTTAGGCCTGATTTTTGACTCAAGACTAAACTGGCGATTACACATAGCCGATTTGGTTTTGAGGTGTAAAAAAGTATTAAACATTATGAAATGCCTTGGAAATTGTAAATGGGGTGCCGATCCAGACACCCTAATCCAAATATACAGTTCACTAGTGCTCTCCCTATGGATTATGGATGTATAGCCTATTCGCCAGCACGTAAATCTATTTTAAAAACTCTGGATCCTTTGCATCACAGAGGCATCAGGTGCGCCCTAGGGGCTTTCCCACGACACCTTCAGTTAGCCTGTATAGCGAATTGGGTCTTCTACCACTGCGTTTACGGCGACAGAAGCTCCTGCTGTCTTATGTTTCCACACTGAGAGCTTATCCTAACCATCAGAATTATAGAGTGCTTTTTCGTAAGAATCAAAGATATGAGTCAAGACCCACAATTACGAGACCAGTTGGGGTGCGGGCCTTTGAACTATTACAAAATCTTGACTTGCATTTGCCAAGGATGCTGCCTGTTAATACTACTGAGGTTCCCCCTTGGAAAACAGCATCTGTCCGCTTTCTGAACTCCAATGATTACCCGATTGAAGTGAGACAGATAAGAAGGCAATTACTTCCATACTTGTTCAAGGCACGATGTATGCAATTTAAAGCAGTTCTGAGAGATGATAAACTGATAATTAACAATACACTTTATACACTGGATGAATTGGTTTCGTTAGATCAAGATGAGCTTTTGTCATCTGGAACTACCGCTTCATAACTAGACTCAGATAAAGAAAGAGACCCCGGAACTAAAGGTGACCGCGCTGGCAAGGTGAAAATCCGGATTCCCCGAGGTGCTAGGAAAGTGAAAGTGAAAACTACTAACGAACCAATTTTGAAATGGCTGAATAGAGAAGTTCAAAGAAGAGGAAGACTGAGGAAGATCCTCTTTTATAGCAGTTATCTTCTAGTAGAAACCCTAATGAATCTCAGTGTATTTGTGAAATGGAAAACTACTGTTCAGACTCCTCTAAAAATGTGTACCGTATAAAAGGTTTGAATTACTCAAATTTAAAATTTTTATTTTGGAATATTTCCGGGTTTAATAATAAGGTTGATTTTGAGTTTAAGTTTGATTATAATATTATTGGGCTTAGTGAAACCTTTTTGGTAAATAATTATTGTTTGAAGTCAGTGAAATTCTCAAAATTTACTTATTTTATTTCACTGTAATTAAAACTCACACCCGCGGTAGAGCGAGTGGCGGGTGGTTCATAAATAATTATCTTCTTGATTCTTGTTTGCTAGATAAAACACATTCTAGGATTATTGTTAAAGTGACCCATGTTTCAAAATTTTCCTTTATCATCTGTGAAGGGTATTTTAAGCCATTGATGAATGATGAGAATCTTGAATTATTTTCTACTTGTATAAATAGGTTGAAAAATCAATTTAATCAGCTACCATTCATTATAGGGGGAGATTTTAATAGCACGGTGGCCGAGCTCAACCAATGCGACCCCATTTTGGTACAAGATCCTGATATCTTCTTTAGCAGAAATAATCTTGACTTACAATGTAATAAAAGGGGCAAAGAACTAGTAGAACTGTTGGAAGAATTAGGTTTTTTACTTCTAAATGGTCGTACTAGGCAGTGATATAGTTGGCAATTTTACGTACGTAACTAATAGGGTTGTAGCACTATAGACCTTATCTGGACTACAATGTAATCACTTCTACTACATGCCGGGATAGGTACTTATCCCACTCTGTCTGTCTACATTTAATGTTGGGATACAAAAGTGGAAGAATCCGCAATGCTGGATAATATCTGGAATTTTATCTGTCGCAGTATGCTTATTTATGTTGTTCCTGACCGGTTTCGAATTCTCATCTTTCGTCAGAATCGGGCTGTTAATAGAGAGTTGACTTCGACTTAATGTTTCTGTCACGTACCACTCTTGACAATCAACAGTGTAAATAATATTATTAACAGCACTAAGAGAAGGCCTTGTGATCTGTTCAAAACAGATTTTTTCCTCAATGATGTTCGCGATCTTTTCCTAAAACAGCTTCAGCAATTTTCTGTTTATTCGATTTCAAAAATAAATTTTCCGGTTGTAGATGCTACTGTAGACGTTGTTCATGCTTAAATTTTACGATACAAAAGTTCAAAAAGACTACTTCTGTTTCCAAAAGTGGAAGAAGTAGCCATTAAATATGTAAAA
Source organism: Triatoma infestans (assembly GCA_011037195.1). Classification (NCBI taxonomy): domain Eukaryota; kingdom Metazoa; phylum Arthropoda; class Insecta; order Hemiptera; family Reduviidae; genus Triatoma; species Triatoma infestans. The sequence continues at coordinate 70,948 of JAAEAF010003864.1, forward strand.
GGAATATTCCAATAAAAAAAAAATCGCTGTTAGCGAGAAAGCAGAGATATTTGTATAGCAGCATTTAGAATTACAAGCATTTATGAATTTATTGATTTTAGAATAATACTCGTCAATCAAGGATTCATTATTATTATTATCATTTTATTTTTTTTAATTAAAAGGGGTCAAAACCTACGCTATCCGAAACCCCATTGGGCCCATATAACTATCCCAAAGAAAAACAAAAGCAATCTGTCACAAAGTGGATGGATATTTCTTCCTCTGTTTCACATACTCTACGGAGGGGTATCAAGGTTCCATATTTGTTATTTTTTAGTACGTGATCCGTTTAATCAACTCTGATGGTTCGATAAGTCTTGCAGACTTAATCTGCCAATGTCCACAAGTTTTCTATGTTAAAGTTTTTGCTTAATATGATTTCAGGACCCAACGCGTAATCAGTGTTTAATGACTTGTTTTAAGATAAACTCATCCAGTTCAAAAGATTATGTTTCCTCTTCTGCTTGCTTAAAGACGGTAGATTTTGAGGCTTTCCTCACACGAAAACACTGCAAATATACCATTGTCACGAAATGTTTCAGTTCTTGCGTGTGAACTAATGATTGCTAATCTCTATGGAACTTCATCATAAAGCCTAAGAATCTGTTTGGTTCTTTCTGCACTACATTTAGTGACATCCCGGTAGTTCCAGCTTTCCATCTACTCATTTAAGTTTCTCTACTCTTTCATTAACAGATGACTTGTTAGAACTTAATGACTTGCTGGAACTTAACCATCAAATGTATGGCAGCAGAAAAAAAAAACGTATAATCCAACAATAAAAAAAATAAGAAAATGCTGTGCATTTTTATTTTCTCGAACCGCTAGGCGAAGAATCATTGAATTCAGATTAATGATAATGAGTTTTCACCAGAGGAATATGTTTTTGTTGAAAGTTTTGGTAAACTGTCAGCCGGAAGACCTCTGATTAATTTTTGTTTTTGCCAATTCTTCTCAGCGTTCTCGAAATCTATCTTTTTTTTTTTTTTTTTTGTTTTTTACTTGATACATTGATCTCACCCATAATTTTTATTTGAAACATTTACCCTTTGAAAATTTATTTTTATTTGGGTTTTAACGTCAAAGCCCAGCTGTTCACGCTAGGCAGCCATGAGAGAAAATTTGTGATTGCATCAAGTTCGACAACTTAATTCTAATTACTTCAATTACATATTATCAATCAATCAATCAATCAATTCTTTATTGCTTTTAAGATAAATATCTTACAGCAAGGGTTGAGTTTTTTACAAAAAATTATTATATAAAGAAAAACTAGAATAATTATAAAATAATACAGTACCAAAAGAGGCAAAATGAAGTACATTCTTCTTATGAATAATAACAATAAGAAATATAGAACCAAAATAATTAACCACGATAAGATCATTGTATACAGTGTAAAATAAAGAAAATAACTAATCAAGTTTGATTAAGTTCTTTAACTTTAATGACTTTTGTACATAATGAAAAAGATTATTGACTTTAGTATGAGACTCTATTACTAGTAGGTTAGATAGAGATTCATCATTTAATGGGTTTGAAATATGAATCGAGAGGTATAACTGTCTAAAGTGATTTAATGTGGGACAAAATAACAGGAAGTGACCCATGCTGTCATTACCAGATTTACATAAAGGGCATAACTGATCGGGATCAAATCTGTATGTTATATTATTAAGATAAATTCTACAAAACTTGTCACTAGACAATCTTAATTGGGCACATACTCTTTGCTTATTAATATGGCACTGCAGTAAAATATAAGGTTCTCCAAGTCCCAACGTACTTATATTTCTAAATACTCGATTATATGATGATGAGATTGCCCTAGATACATCTTTAGATATCAAATTATTTTTAAATGACTCCAATAGACTTGGAAGAGAACGGTACGGTACAGTAGTTGAGGATCCTGGGCATTTATTAGCTCCTATTTCTAACAAGTAAGCTCTGACCATATGACACCAGTTAAAAGGGATCTTACTATTTTCAAAACGTTCTAGCAACCTACAGGAACAGATTTTTGGTAGCCGATCACTAGGCATTAATAGAAGTTTGAGCCACCATCTTAATAATTTTTTAAAAATTCTTAACTTCAAGTGAACTCTTCCTGTCTCTAATCGACGTATGCGTCGGGCGCAGAACATGGAAGGTGTAGAAGTGATTTCAAAAATCTAATCTGTATCCTTTCAACTAATTCGTCATACGGATCAGCCCAAACCTCGGATCCATACATCAGAACATTTGTGACTAGGCTATTAAAGAGATGTATCTTGGATTGCCAAGTATCACTCTTAATTGAATTTAGAATATTTAGGACAGTAGGTATAGAATGGGAGCTTTTGGAGAGAAAATGGACTGTGAAACGGGCAAATTTACCAGAAGACGAAAAGGGAATTCCTAGATAAATGAATGTCTTCTGAATGTCTAGGGCCAGAGCCTTCAAAATAAAGGTCTTTAATATTTGAGAGTTTTCCACTTTTCTTAAAAGGAACAATTACGGTTTTTTATTATTAACTTTTAAACCATTTTCGCGACAATAATTTTCTAAAATTCTTAATTTCTTTTGCACATCTTGCCAAGAATATCCAATAATAGCCAGATCGTCGGCGTATAAAAGCATGAGCAAGTCCCGTAAAGAATCAATGCCAACACCCTGCGCCCCGTTACGAGTGAAATACTCCACTAAATTTGCTATATAAATATTGAATAGTAATGAGCTTAATATTTCACCTTGCAGTACGCCAGATGAGACACCAATCTCCCCAGACTGCCCAGAGTTACCACTAATGAACATTCTCGCAGAATCGTATAACTGTTTAATAGGTCTAATGGCTTTTGCACACATACCTACCTTGAATAGTTTCAACCAGAGGAGGTCGTGCGGCACAGAGTCGAAGTGACGTCTGAAGTCAACAAAAACAACATAAAGTTGTCTTTTATTTATTCTGAGTTGTAAATTTATCACGGAAGATAATGTAAAAATTGCGTCAACCCAGCCGCGCCCCGCCCTGAACCCGCACTGCTCCTCAGAGATGACATCATTAGTCTCCGCCCATCGCGTTAATCTGTTGGATAACATCTGAGTTAATAGTTTAGTCAGTGTATTTATAAGGGCAATACCCGGTAGTTTAGTGGGTCTTTAGAGTTCCCTTTTTTGAATACCATCTTCATTTTTAGGAGGCTCCGCGACGTCGGAAATTTTTCCTCCAACCTTATTTTATTCATCAGATTAAGCAAATAGTGTGTCCAGTTATGAGGGAGATGTTTAAAAGCTTCGTTCGGGATATTATCAGGGCCTGGAGTTTTATTTAATTTAGAGCGATCTATAGTTTCAAGGAGTTCATCTAATGAAAATTCAGCATCTATTAAGGGGTCATAAGTGCTAAAGTAGTATTCATCAATAATTTAAGAGAGTAAATAGATGAGTAGAAAGTCATCCAGTCGTTAATATAATTTCATCACTTTTTGGCATTTATATTTACGTACAGTAAGCCAAAAATCTTTAGAATTGCGAACATTTCTAAATGCGGATTGAATTTCGGCTGCATATTTAGATTTGGCATGTTTTATTAAGCCGTTGTATTCTTTTTTGGCTTCTAAGTATAATTTAGTTAAATCAGGGGAGAAATTATTTTTCTTGCATAACTTGATTAGCCTATTAATTTTCTTTTTAGATTCGAAACACTCGTTAGTAAACCAGTAATTTTTAAAATTAATAGGTTTGGGAGAGATCGGAGTAGTGCAAAGTATATTCGATATGGTTAACGATTCGGTTACAGAGTTAATAAAATTATTAGATAAAATATTTACGTCATCGTTTGCCAAATAGATGTTATAAGAGGACGATAAGTAAGACTTATATTCGTTCCATTTAAGTGGGTTTCTTTTTAAACTTATTTTTGAGCGTATTTCATCTCCCATCTGAACTTGGGGTGAATTTAGAGAAAATTTGACTTGACACAATGCATGGTCTGATGCTATAATATTTATTATCTGAAAGACGGAAACCAGTGGATAAGGATAAAGAATTAATCCATACTAGATCAATGACACTATTACCATAGTGGGAAATATACGTATATTGGGCAGGAGTATCACTAGGAGAGCGGCCATTAAGTACCAATAATCCCATCTCTTCCATTAATTGCACCAACTGAACACCTCTCATATTTGATTTCGTATCTAAAGATGATCTATAAGAATTAAACATTGTGTTTTCAAAAAACTCATCATCAAGCAAATTTAAATCAGCAATCCTGGCATTAAAATCACCACCGATAATAATATTAACATTACTATAAATTGTCATAATATCAGAGAGTTTATCTTTAAACATACTTAATACAATATTATTATTTAAATCTGGTTTCATGTATACTATACCAATAACAAAATGACATTGCTCAATATTTACAAATAAAAATATTCAGAGATTAGTTTTATCAATAATATTTACTGAAGAAGAGTATTTCGAATTTATAAATATCAGTAAGCCACCACTATAGCTCTTCCTATTGAATAGACCTTGACCGCTTCACTTAACTATAGAGAATGACTCTTCACTTGACTATATATTGTTTTAAAAATTTAGGTGCTTTGAATTTATTTTTATATTCCCATGTCTCACACATACAAATAATATCGTTTTGCAACAGAATATCAACTTCTTCACGGTTTAAATTAGATAACGAATTAATACCATTTACATTCAAAAAAACTAGTTTAAAATTATGAAACAAAAAATTTTTATCTTTTAATTCTTCCTTTTTAAACTTAAAATCAGACACTTTATAATTAACATTAAAATCAAATTTATTTTTTAAATTATTTGCATTTTTACCAGCAACTTCTTCCAAATTCTTACAACTCCTCAGATTTTCCCTTTTGGCGATTTTCTGGGGCAGGGTTTTAAAAAAAACTCCATGGTGCCACGCGGTCTCACTTTTCTTTTTTCAGGTGTACTTTTAACTGATACTTGTGATGTTGTTGAAAAGTCAGAATCGGGATACCCATATTCTACATTATCTTCAGATAACACCACATTAGTCTCTTGGTTCTTTTCCTTTTCGAATAATTTATCGAAATCTGTTAAATTTCTGATTAGTTTAATTGGACTATCTTTAGTGATACGAATTTTAACATTATTATTGAACCATACATATTTAATCATCTCTCGCTTTTGATACTTTTTTGCTTCCTTAAATAGCGTAGTATTAAATGGAGACATAAGTTCATTTATGTAAAGTTGATGACCACCAGTTTCACAAGTAAATAAATCTGATTTTAAATTGATTTTCTTGATTTTTTTCTGTTTTAGTATGCCTTTTTTTATAAAGATTTGACGTGAGCTTTACTACCACAGGTGGGGGAAAGGCTATTTTCGTGTTTTCTTTGGCAAGATACGATAACAATCAGAGATATATTCTTCTTTAAATGTTAGATCCATTGCCGCAAATATTTTATTAATATGATGTAGTATGTATTCGTCAGGAGAGTATGGGACGTTATAAATAATAATACCATTATATCTAGTATATTGACAGGTTTCTTGAAATGATAGAGAGACGTTTCATACTATCATTGCTCAACTTACATGAATCCAACTTGAGATTAACATTAGCAATATCAGTTTTAATTGAACGTAATTCAGCATGCAATGACTCCATTTTATTCATTAACAGACTGACAAGATCGTTACCCCTACCACCACCACTACTTAACTCCCCACTCAATGTTTCACCTTTATCTATAGACATACCTTATCTGTGTTAGATTTTAAATAAAGTAGGTTTTCTTCTTAGTTTGTCTTTTTTATTTCTTCAACTATTTAATATTATTAAAATTCACTTTCACAATAATAAAATACTAATGTTTAACTTATTACTAGTACTAGAATCACCACATATAACTCACTTTATCATAGGTAAAAACATAGAAGTTTGCAGAGCTAGCAAAATACATGTGTGCACTACCACGTCTTGGACTCAACTCATAAGTCCAAGATAAGTCTTGAAGACATCCTCTGCCAATGTCCACAAGTTTTTCTATGTTAAAGTTTTTGCTTAATTCGATTTCAGGCCCCAAGGTGTAATCAGTGCATGATGATTCTTGTTTTAAGATAAACTCATCCAGTTCAAAAGATTATGTTTCCTCTTCTACTTGCTTAAAGAGGTAGATTTTGAGGCTTTCCTCACACGAAAACACTGCAAATATACCATTGTCACGAAATGTTTCAGTTCTTGCGTGTGAACTAATGGTTGCTAATCTCTATGGAACTTCATCATAAAGCTTGAGAATCTGTTTGGTTCTATCTGCACTACATTTAGTGACATCCCGGTAGTTCCAGCTTTCCATCTACTCATTTAAGTTTCTCTACTCTTTTCATTAACAGATGACTTGTTAGAACTTAATGACTTGTTGGAACTTAACAATCAAATGTATGGCAGCAGAAAAAAAAAACGTATAATCCAACAATAAAAAAAATAAGAAAATGCTGTGCATTTTTATTTTCTCGAACCGCTAGGCGGAGAATCATTGAATTCAGATTAATGATAATGAGTTTTCACCAGAGGAATATGTTTTTGATGAAAGTTTTGGTAAACTGTCAGCCGGAAGACCTCTGATTAATTTTTGTTTTTGCCAATTCTTCTCAGAGTTCTCGAAATCTTTTTTTTTTACTTGATACATTGATCTCACCTATAATTTTTATTTGAAACATTTACCCTTTGAAAATTTATTTTTATTTGGGTTTTAACGTCAAAGCCCAGCTGTTCACGCTAGGCAGCCATGAGAGAAAATTTGTGATTGCAAGTTCGACAACTTAATACTAATTACTTCAATTACATATTATACTTTGTCAATAATTTAAAGTTCTCTACTCAGGAAAGATTATATTTATAAAAGATAAATTTAGGATGACCTATTTAAAAAAAAAAAAAATCAAATTTTTATGTAGTTAGTTATATACTCATATTTGTTCAAATATTTATTCAACAAAATATAAAACCGTTGAATAAATATAGAAGCTCAATTTAAATTTATATGATCTATAGTTTAATTTATATCTTTATTAAAACAAAATTAAAATCTAATATTTAATAAATAATAAAACTTTATTTGCCGTCAACGAAATATGTCCATTTATGTAAAAAGACCAAACTTTTAAATCAAATGTTACTGAATTGGAAAAAGGTATTCAATTAATTGGTTGCCAAATGAACACGATTTGAAGTTTACAATTTTCCTGGACTGTTTAGTTAAAAAAAAAAAGCAACCCAGTTTTCACTACAAACTATAAATCTTATTTACCGAATGAAAATTCTACATGGTTAATTAATTTTTGTGTCAACATATGTATATCGTGCATGTGTAAACTTTTGAATATATTATTTTGAAATTTTAACGAACATATATGTTGAAAGTCTAAAGTCAATTTGTGATGTTGTCATGGTTTTATTTACTTTACTTTCTCTTGCTTCTCCCTTACTGCTGAGTTTTTGTGATATTCTTGAAAATAGCTGCAAACGATTCTCTTTATCCTTTGCATACTAGTTTGCAAACAAGAGAAAAAGTAGCGTAAGGCGCCAATAGAGCGGAGCGACGTGACAGACTAAGCTGACTTCTTTGAAAGCTGTAGAAACTGTATCTTTTAGTAGAAAACACTCGTTTTTATGGTGGTCGAGCTTACGCCTGAATTCCTCTTCGTTGGTTCTGCTAGGGGCAAGCAGGCGGATCTTAACTTAATTAGGGTGAAATGTTGGGACACTTGTGCTAGGAGGTACTGCTGCTATAGGTCCTGTGACGCATAGGGGTAGATATTTGAGAGTCCATCACTCGTTCCTCTACAGTGATATTTCACGAGACAATGGACGATTCTGTCACCAATATAGTATTTAGATAAATTACATGGAAATACTAATTTTAAGGGTAGTACTGTAGAAATTGTAACTTAGACTGAATTTTAAACTGGCATAATTTTAGTTAGGTATATTACTGATTGTGCTGTTACAGAATATGGTCAAATGGATGTTCTGCCCTAACATGTATGGCGCCTACCTTCTATGTGTGTTTAAAACTATTATCTTATGGTTTCTTTTAAAAATAAATCAAAGAAATTTTAAAATAAATTAACATGCGGTTATTGTTAATTAAATTAATAAGTTGTTTAATTGGTCAAGTTTGTAAAAGTTTAATCTATACATTGTTCTTATGTGGCAAGGTGGATCAAATTCGCGAAAATAATTTAACCCTAGAAAAATCTGTTATCCTCAACCTACAAAGAGAAAACTCAATTGGCAAAAAAAAAAATTAATAAAGAGCAAACATGAGAAAAAGTATAAGTTCATATCAGTAAAAAAGTGAAGGGCTTGAAATCTACTTGTTTAGTGAATGTTTGTTCATTTATGAACATTTTTAAATTTAATTATTTTATTTCTTTTTAAAGAATTCTGGAGAAATTAAAAATTAATAATTAACTTACACTAATATTTTCCATTTTCATTTAAATTCTAAAAAATATAATTATTATGTTCTTATAATATTGCATCTTACATAGAATATTACATCTGTTTTGCTCAAAAGATTAAATGTATTGCCATTTCTTCCAGATTATGCAGTAGTTAATTGAAGGTTTAGCGTACACCAAGAAATCTCTTTACTCAACAAAACGAACATTTTATCGTCTTTGCGAACAGCTGACCTCGAGCGACAAATAAACAAATGGTTAAATGGTAATGGTAAAAACTCCCCTGGCTTACACGTTTCTTACATTATTACATTATAGTAGGTATTGAGATTATAATAATTACTACTTAGTAGACTTAAACTTATAGAAAGGTGGATGTTAACTTCTTGATAAATTCGTTCAGTGTTGTCAATGGCTTGTTAAACCAATCTTACTGTCTGTTCTGTATTTTAAATCGCAGAATTTCTACTTGAACATTGATCGAGTGTGATGAAACAATCCCTATATAATTAGAAAAAAGTGAGATATAGAGAGGTGTCGTAGTGATTTGATATTAGGCATAAGATGGTAAGGCATGCCATTAAGGCAGTTAGATTAGATTACATAGCAAAGAGACAGCTTGAGCCTTATTTCACCATGACTTAAACTAGAAGGTCTATTGTACATATCGCAATAGATAATAGTTTTTGGGCGTATTCCAGCTTCGTCCTTTTAATCAGCTGAAAGTGGCTCTATCTCATGGTTTCGGAATTACTTACTCCCAACTGAAGAAATTTTTCCTAATCAGTCCTGCGCATTTACAAAGAATGTGTTTCTTCCTCAGCTTTATAGAATCGGCACATCTTATCCTCTATAAGTAGTCCTAAATTTATCTTTATTACCTTTCGGCCTATGGTTAAGCAAGTCCCTAGTAAACTTAGGCGAATGTTTCTTAATACTGACCTGGTGTTCCCTCTCACGATTACAGATGCTCGTCATCAATTCAACTTTTGATGGTTGCTTGATTTAGCCTTATAGACGGGTCGCAGAAGGATTCGAGATCTATAAAAATATCCTCCCAACCCCCCTCGCCAGCGCATCCGCCTCTTTATTATCTAGATATCCCACATGTCCTGGCGCCAAAGAGAGTATAAGATTATTCCAAACACTTACTTCAGTCCCACACCAGTCGCAAGACTATCTGGTGTGAAGAAAGCAGTCTGGCTGTCGAAGTAATGACCATTCTCCTCCCCAATGACCCCAATTACTTTACAATCTTCTTAGCATAGAGTTGTAGCGCCACCACTTCAGCCTATAAGATTGCAGCGTATTTTACTAAACTGGTTTTAAGTTTGAATTTAACCCTATTTCCATAGACTCCGATCCCGACCCCAATCTGAACCTTGAAGTCTTCCACATACCAGGTTGAGTTATCGGGCAGTAGAGGACCGCTTTCCCAATCACTTTTGTCGGTATTATAATTTCTCTCGAAATTAAACCTGTGGTTCATCCTATCAGAAGGTATACCAAGTAAATAGTCAGCTTTTCATTTCCTCTATCAACATTTGATTGGCAAAGTCATGTCTAGAAATGATGGTGGTAGCCCCCCTGAAGGTGCCAATTAACGCAGTAAAGTGATGATGGTTGTTTGTATTTGTTGAAGCCATATTATAGCAAAATTAGCCAGGCCCTCAACTGCAAATTATTAAATCAAGTACCAATTAAATGAAATTTATACACCCATATGGGAGTATAAATTCATATGTACGAGTATATGGGACTATAAATTCATTATATATATATAAAAGCATGAAAAACTCATAACCTCTTGTAGGGTAGAGGTTTTTTGTACATTTTTTCCCTCAATAATGTAACAAGTTATGTCTACTGTCTGTCGCCATTTAGTGGAGAATAAAGCTATTTTACTAGCTGCTCTCTATATTTTGTAAATAATGTCAAGTTTGTATATAATTTTATGAAATAAATCATTACTACTACTACATAACCTCTTAAATTATTTTAATGCAAGTTTGTACCATTGAGAACGTTAAAGATGTTTTTCGCTTGTGCGTAATTTCACACGACATTTCGTTATTTTCCCACTTTTTCTTTAAAATGGTTTAAAATAATCCAGTTAAATTTTCATTTAATTTCCCTCTAACTTGATATACAATAAAACTTTCATAACTTGAACAAAATTGGTGAACATAAAATATCACGTCATTTAGAATACATTTTTTTCAATCACAGCTATTGTTTTTTTTCACAGCCTAACAGAACACATTAACATTATCTGTTAATTAAAATGTCATTTTGAAATGTTGCATAATGAATCGATTGATTAATGTAATTTTGCTGTGTATTTAAAATACCTAAGTACTTTATTGAGCAGTTGATAATAGATAGTTGAATGTTTGCCGAAATTTTGCCTGCGAAAGGTAAGGTGTGTGTATGTGTATCTGTGTGTAAATGTATAAACGGAATATCTCAAAAACGAAAAATCGCAAGATCCGCCAACTTGATTATCAGTTTAGGTGCTTTCACCGCATCTGTCTCGAAGTTTTCGAATTCATCAACCAACCGCAACATTGGTATGCGCTTTACTGAATGGATTTTTCCGTTTTCACGATTTTCTCGAAGACAGCTATAACTGTTTTCTTTAAACTTCGTATAACAACTACATACATAAATATCTATTACTTTTAATGGTACCATTTTATTTGTTCCTGGAAAAATGGATTTTTTGGGGGGATTCTGATGGAACAGTAGCGTGATGCTTTCTTCTAAAGTGCCACATCAGTACAAAATATAGTTTTACCACCTACATAATATTAATATATATTAGAAGCATTGATAGAATTCCTAATTTGGAGACAAACGGTTGACCGGAAGTGCAAGTTTACAAAATAGGTTTTCAGGTTTTTAGAATTTTGTCGTAATGATTTTCTTCAAACATAGAAGGCTTACTGCATAGATAAAAATGTATCACTTTTATTGCAATTTTTTTTAATAAAAAGACTTTACAGGGTTTAGTGGGCTTTTTAGTTACGTTGGAATTTAAACTGGCGCTACATCGTCTTGAGATTGAGGGCGCTCACAGAGTCCATTCAAGTGTCCCTACCACCTTTTTTATGGCCAGGCCATCGTTTCCAAACAAAGCGATTATAAACAAACTTTTTTTAATTAAATTGACTTAATTGGAGTTAGAGAAAGATGTAAGTTTATCACACCAGATTTTTAGTTAGAACTTGGCAATTTTCTTTAATAATCTCATTTCATCTCACCCATTGCTGAATCTTGGCATCTCTCAAGAAGACTCTCCAGTTCTCTGTCAACACACCACCAATTCTAGATGTCCAGAAGTCTGACGACGCCATTTACTCCACCCTCCCATCTCAGTCTTGGCCTTCCAACAGTTTTCTTCTTTCTGGCTTATTAATGAATATTTTCCTGGAGGGTTTTACATCTTCGATCATTCTTTAAACATGGCCTGCTCATCGTTGTCTGGTTAACCGAACTATGCTTTATGACGTCAGATTCTTTCTTTAGTTCTGACAGCTCATGGTTAAGGCCTATTCTCCATTGTTCGCCTGTCAAGTAGGTTTCGCTCTGTCGTTTTGGTTAAGATGCGCGCTTCAATTCCAAGGTTAACACAGGTCGGATTTTTCTACATTTATTGTGAGCCCTATTTGCTTTGCTGTCAGATCTAACGAAGTGAATGCCTATCTTATTCACTAGCAATCTGCTGGTAATATAGAAATCTTAGACGTGTTCCAGGTTTTGTATACTTCTATTAGATATAGTGCCTGTCATCTCTTGCATCCCTTATAGCGCCTTTCATCACCAGATTAAAAGGCCTCGTTCACTTGGTTATATTTGTCAGGTTTTTCTACACTACTAGTAGTCGGCACTACATTGTTGCGGTGACGAAGCAGCGTATTAGTTTAGCTTTTACATTGTTTTATACAGCTCACCGCGGCTATACGTTCATACATGCAATTTTGACGTCACAAATAGTAAATGGATTTCTTTGCTTTCTCCAGAAATTGTCTCATGGTAAACAGCTGGCCAGTTGTAGACTTTACTTTCTTGCAGCCAAATTAATATTGCCCTATTTCTTTTTCAGCATAGGATGAAGTTTACGATAAGTAGGTTTTAAGTAGTTTGAGAATACCTTGTATGCTGTTGAGAGGAGAGTAGTAGCTCTAAAGTTATTACAATCCAGCATATTACCATTTTTGTGTATCGGGCTATTGATTGCGTTATCCATTCTTCAGGGATAACCTTTTCTTCCTATATTTTCATTATTATGTTATATGGTCTCTTAACAAATTTGGTCGTCCTCTATTTTTCAGGGTTTCTGCTTGAACGGCTTAAGTTGAAGGGCTTTGTTGTTGGACATTACTGTTAATAATAGATACAAAAAACAACAAAGACAAAAGATATTTCCACCCTATTGATATTTTTTTCGTTCTTAGTGAATTACTTTTTACCACTTTGCAGTATACAAAATTTCGGATTCAAATATCACGCTAGTCGGATTCAAATGTCACGCTGTTTTCGTTTTCCGAGTCCAGTTTCGGCTGAAAATCCTCTCGCTCGGCTTCCTCTCAGATCTTACGGAGTTTTCTCCCAGATATTTTCGTCCAAGTTGGCATTCGTAAAAAAAAAATCTTGGAAAGCTTCCAAAGGCTTTTCGGAGAAAGGAACTTCCATAATATTTGAGTGATTATAGGGCCCATAATTGACAGTTAGAAGAAGTTTATTAAAGTAATTAATTAAAAAATATTTTGAAGAAATCTATTGAACAAAGATAGATAATTTGTAAGTTATTAAAGAACAATTTATTTATTTTTTTTTTTTTCTTCGACTATGGTACACAATATTAGTGATTAAATGGATAGATTGACATGGAGATATGGATGTAGTAGAAATAAATGGGTCAAGCGGTTACAGTGGGTAGTGTCAATAGATATGAAGAGTTTGAATAGGAAGAGGAAGGGCGAAGTATGGTATCAAAATAGCAAGAGAGAAAGAAAGAGAGACAATGATATTTTATATTGATGAAGGTAGAATCATTTTGTGTAACAATAGATGGCAGCAGTAGGATGTGAACGTGGGTGGACATCACAATAATTCTAACAGATGACACTGATCAACAAATAAGACAAAAAAAAAAATCAAGAGAAAATATTAATGATCAAAGAAGTATTGTGAAATGAAATAGTTTTTTTTAAAAATCTGGGTGGAAAAGAACATTTTGAAATATACTGTGTTTTTTGGAACAAAAAAACGACTGCAACGATTCTATTAAAACTTGGAATAATTATTGCAGAAATATAATCCTTTCTCGCTGATTTCGTACTTTCTGGGCAAATTGATTTTTAGTGGTTTCTGGGAGTGCTAACGTTATGTTAATAAATAAATTATGATTTGCTGGTACACTATAATTTAGCCACATTCATCTATTTAAAATTCCAAGTTTGTTGGAGGTTCGTAGAAATTTGTAATGGAGCATGTCCAGCAAGAGGAGCGAAGAGTGTGGTAACCGTCCCTGGATGTTTTGATTGATCCTGACAAATTTGTCAGGTTAGAGTTTTTCACTTTGTACACCTGAGTAAAAACTATATATTGTAATTATATGGTACTTTAGAGAACAAGCATAACGCTACTGTTCCCCTCAGAACCACCCCTCCCAAAATAACAATTTTCTCAGGAAAACGTTGCAAATAAAAATGGTACATATTTCTGTATGGAGATAGTATACGAAATTTAAAAGAAAAACTATTCAAGTTGATTTCGAGAAAATCTGGAAAACTTGAAGAAAATCTGGTGAGAAACACACTCACACGAGTTTCTCTTAGTGCGAAATGATAAATTTTCTTCCACTTGCAATTCTTTTTTTAGAGTTTAAAATCGTGGACATTTTCATGAAGAAAATCACAACAAACTTAGAAACCTATTCAGTAAAGTCGTACTTCAGGTCAGCCGATTTTCTTCAAACTGGGAATTTTAGCAACTTATATAATTCTAATTAAATTGTTTAGTTGGCAGAATTGTATAGCACATTGTTGAACTGAAATAGCACATTAGCGGAGAAGATAACCCCTTCCCTCCCCTAAAAGTCGCCTTAAATAAAATTTCAGTCAAGCACACTTGCAGTCATCCGATTTTCTTCAAACTGGGAATTTTGACAACTTATATAATTCTAATTAATATTATTTACTTGAGAGAATTGTATAGCACATTGTTGAAATGAAATAGCACATTTAGAACGAAACTTAACCCCACCCTTCCACTAAAAGTGCTCTTAAATGAGATTTTCCGGAGAAATTTTTCAAATAAAAGTTGTAGCTCTTTGTGCGCCTAATTGATATTACAAGTTGAAAGAAAAATCGTTGGAGCCTTTTTAGAGAAAATAGCACAGAACTGGAAACTACTTTCAGTAAAGCGCAATCCATAGTACGACATGCAGGATGCCCGCTATGCAACGATGGCACACTGAACGGTGAGTACCTTGCTGTGTGCCAAGCTCTATACCAACAACGTGAGGATGCTGCCGAACCAGACCCCCCTGTTACGCTAGGGCTCTCTTATATTGGGTTGCCCGTGTAATGTGATAACAAGAAGGAGTGATAACGAAAATATATAATTTTTAATTATAAAAATTATAACTAGTGGCACAGATTACGATTATAACTAGTGGCCAGACGCTGTTATTCAATATAATAGCTGCGGTTAGTGCACGGACAAAGCAACCGCCAAGGACAACTGCCAAAGACACACTGCTTTCAAAGGGGCATTCCACAGAGGCCGCCAGTACACAGAGGCTGCCTGGTCAACACACGGCAATAAACAAAGCACTCAAAAGACCACCTGGCTACAGTCTTTTGATAACTGCCATCACCTGTCGCCACACCTGTTCACCGACCTATTCAAGACCTAGGGTCAACACACGACAATAAACACACTCAAGACCGACCACCTGGCTACAGTCCTTTGATAACCGCCAGCACCTGTTCAAGACCTAGGGTCAACATACGGCAAGAGATGTTTGAGTGTGACCGTAATTACAAGACTTGTCAATGTGTGGTGATGGCAATATAAGGTTTTTCTACAGGAAGTGGGGAAGACTATTCTTCAGTATTTCATCAGCGTGACATCAAGATTCAACCAGTGACATAATTCATACATCGGAGCGCGTCCCTATCTAAGTATTTAAACATATATTATTTATCAATCATTATAGTTGGTGCATTCTAGTTACAATTTAAATCATTTTAAATTAATTGTAGTTTATCTTTTCAAACGTTTAAATTATTGTTAAAATATACATATATCTATTTTCGTAAATTCGTAATTCATATTCCGAATAACAACTCTCTAAAATCTCTAACTAACTCCCAACTATTCATCGCATCACAACACCTCACCAAGACATCTGAACCCATTACACCCGCGACCGAATGGTTAAATTGCAAACAATTGGCGTTGGATAAAAAAAAAAAAAAAATAAAGCGCAATCCGGTCATCCGATTTTCTTCAGACTCGGTGTTCGGCAACATATTTAATTTTAATTAATATTATTTAGCTTTTGATATATATAGTTGATATACAATGTTTAAAGAAAAGCGTTGGAGCCGGTTTTGAGAAAGTTGCAAAAAACTGAAAAAAAAAACCATTCAGTTAAGTGGTACTTCCGGTTGATGGTTATTGCCCAAAATATTTATGTCTGATGCGGTGGCAGTACCTAAATGGTAAACCAAGTTTGTACTACCTATAATTTTTCATTTTTTAGATATTCTTTTCTCACACATCAACACATATATGGACATTTTCTAAAAACCACTTTTCGGGACTCGGGGAATCTAAAAACTATTTCCGGTGAAAACTCAATGTCGAAAATCTGGCACGATCGGCAATACTTCCTTCCTCTTACTATTATTAGTAAGACAAAGTAAAAATCCGTAAAGTCGCACTTCCGGCTAATGGATTTTGCTCGAAAACATCGTGTCAAATGCGGTGGTAGTAACTAAACGGAATACCATGTTCGTCGAGATTCCTGCGATTTTTTGTTTTTGTTTTTACTTTATAAAATTTTTTAAAAAACACAGACATACAAAACAAATATAAACCATTCGTTTAAAACAATTTTTTTTTTCGTATTTAGGAGACCTCAAAACATGTATTCCCGGTGAAAACTCAATTTTGCAAATTTGATACGATCTCAATGCTTCCTCTTTTGCTGGGAATAAGTGAATGTAATGAAATGTACAAGAAATTAACACTTCCGGTTGATGGATTTTGATCAAAACTGGTATTAGATGCGGTGATAAAATCTGGACGGAGTATTAAGTATGAATTTAATTTTTTTTTTTTTTTTTTTCATTTTAAGGGAACTTAAAAAAAAGTATTTCCAATGAAAAACTGGATTTCGAAAATTTTACACAATGCGTCTTTTATATCTAAGAGAATAGGGGGGGGAGGAATTAAAAACAGCCAAATGTTTTTTTTAAAATTACCGCTTGGGTGAATGTGTATATATTATTTTTAGATAATCATTTCAGAGAATTGCGTAGATCGATGCTTATTTTAACTTTCAGCACAATAGCTGTTCCATGACATGATGTTACATTAAAATAATGTTGTAAAATTATAAAAACCGAAAAAACAAACAAAATTAGTTTGAGCTTAATACATTAATAGATCTAATAATTAAATAAAGGGGTTTTCTGCCAAGCTTTTATCTTATATTAAATAATAATTACATTAAAATTGATTACAGTAAAATACAATTTCATGATCAATACCTTTCCAAGAAAACGGAAAGAATTCGATTAAAATTAACTTTTTATAAATTATACAAAGTGGTTTACTAACTAAGAAGAATATCAATAAAGTTGAGGTAAAAAAAGCTACATAATTATCGCATGTTTCCTTTTGTTACAGTTAAATTATTAATACTTAATTACAAAAAAAAAAAAGAAAAAAAAAACAAACAAAGAAACAAGAAGTAAAACAAAGGAAAAGTTCAGAACAACAATTTAATAGTTTTGTTGAATATTGTAAGAAGCAAACAGGTCGGTTTTCTGCACAGCCTGTCTGCCTTGCTGCATTACAGAAGGTACAACAGGTTATTTTGCTTCCAATGAGGCGGTTTGGCAGGAGGCGGGCGGCCGGTCGGTCGGACGGGGCAAAGGTGGCTGGAGGCGGTGAGAGACGGCGAAGGAGCAAGCGTCTGTATGGAAGTGCCGACGTAACTGGCTACTCCCTTTCCTTTTGTAGCAACAGTTGTGTGTGTGTGTGTGTGTGTGTGTGTGTGTGTGTGTGTGTGTGAGAGAGAGAGAGAGAGAGTGAGAATGTGTGTGTTTGAGAGAGACAACACAGAGATCGATGTCCACCACCAAGCACAATGAATAGTTTAAACGGAAGGCCTACATACCCTTCTGGGTGTGTATATATATATAATAACTAGGAATATACCCTAAAAGCCATATAGCATATATATATAATATATATATATAGTACTATATATTGTGTGGTGTTTTGTGTGTGTGTGTGTGGGTGGTGTGTATCGGTATGAGAGGAGAATAAAATGTTAAAGGGGAAGATTTTCTTCATTTGTTGTGACTCCCCTCCTATATTCAGTGTTTGCAGTGTATACCTATCTACTTTTGTGTATGTATGTATATACACCTACATTTTTGCTTTTTCCTCCCGCTGTTCATTTTCAGCGGGCTTATTTTCTATGGCGTTCACAACACAATTTTCTACACAAACAACCCAGAATCTGTGTATCCCCCGGGGATCCTTTTATTTATTTATTTAAATAATAACTTATCTTTTTTTTACTTTTTCTTACCTCCTGATACTAGGAAGTAAGTACTATTGCGAGTGTCAACTTTTCGAAATTTAGTACAAGGAAAAAAAAAATTGTTAGCGAATATTCCGTGTGTGTGTGTGTGTGTGAAGAAAATGTCTCAAAAAAATGAAACATCGCAGAACAGAAAATGCCAGTTTTTCTTTCCAATTTTTCTTGAAAAAGGCTGCAACAATTTCTTTAAACTTCGAATCATATCTAACACAAAAATTGCATTACTTTTTCTTTCTTTTTTGCAACATCTTTCCGATAAAAAGTGATTTTTGGGGTTTACTGGGGGGGGGGGAACAGTAACGTACTCTTAATTACCACTTTAATATTATATATGGTTCTGCCACCTATATTATATTAATACACATTAAAAGCAGTGCTAGTATTTTAAATTTAATGAAAATCGGTTTACGGAAAATGGAAAGTGAGACTTTGTTTTTTTAAACTTTTTGGAATTTTCTCGAAAATGATTATATCGATTTCTTGTAATTTTGGAATGCCAGCTGCACACATACAAACGTGTCACTTTTATTTGAATTATTTAAAATAAAAAAAAATTGATTGTAAATAGTTGTGCGGAATTGGTGGGAGATATATTTCAAATGTTATATGCAATTGGTTCAATGTAATTGACAGGCTCTTTTGGACTACAATGTAATCACCTCTCTAGTTTCTCAAGGGGCATTGTCAACTCAGAGGACTCCTGACGAAGGCAGGTTTGAAAAGTGACAGCACACGCAGATTCTGTGGAGAGTTGGCGAAAACTCCATTACATCTTATAACGGACTGCGAGGCTGCCACCCAGAAAAGACTTAAGAACCTAGATAGTTACCAGGTAGAGGAGGGGAATATACTCTCCCTACAGCCTGTCAGGTTATTAGGATCTCTTAGGGAGATGATGGAGATGTTGTAAAGACGATGTCCGTCTGAGACATCTGCGTGGATGCTGTGGGCAGCCTGCGACACCGAGGAGGCATAGCACAATAGATCCTAAGGTCGCAGTGCATTGGGCCCCCCACAAAAAAAGAAGAAAAAATCCCTTCTCTAACTCCAAGGTAGATGGTACTTTCCCCCCCACTATTTCTATATTTCTATTAGGACACACAAGTAATATTTGGGTTTAAAGAAAATTTGGTATTTTTATATTTAATCTTACTAACTGGAGTAAGAGAAAGACCCGGGTATTGTGGGCCATGGCTCACAATCCCTGGGCGCTATATCTCTAGGGTAGCTCTGGCGCTTCTTCAAAGCGTCCCAAATTGTGAGGCTCCGTGGAGGGTGGAGAGCTCTGGAGATGAATTTTTAATTTTATTTATTATATGTTTTTAATTTTAAATTCGTCAGCCGGGGGCCCCTTAGAGGAGGGGGCCACCGGTGGTGGGGGTAATTCCTCTGTACATCCAGAGCCGGGTGACCAGGGCCTGGATGCACTAATGGGTGGGAATCTGGAAAAATATCCAGAGGCAGGGAAGGCTTGCTCTGGAGGAGAACGTGTCAGGAGGAGCCGCGGAGGACTTGTCCTCCTGCGGCGATTTCTGAAACGTGGTCAAAGGAAAAAGGAGAGATATGTAAGGCAGGTATTTTTATTTTTATTTATTAATTTACATTTATTTGTTTGTTTATTTATTTATATTTATTTGTTTATTTATTATTTATTTATTTATATTTATTTATTTTATTATTATTTATATTTAATTTATATTATTTATTATTATTTATATTTATTTTTGTTCCTGCCTGCTATCAAGTTTGTCAGAAGTTCCATTTCTTACATTAGTTGACTTATTACTATGATTGACAGGGTAGAAATGGTTCAGGTTAACTTGCAGCATAGCAAAGATGCAACGGCTAACTTATGCCGTTGTATTGCTAAGTTGCACACATATTTTATTCTAATTCAAGAACCTTATGCCTTTAAAGGTTTGGTTCGAGGATTGAGTGTGGTTGATGGCAGACTGTTCGTGGCGGATGGCGGGGACATTCCTAGGGCATGTATTCTTGCCAGTCGGAGTGTCGACGCTGTCCTGCTTCGACAGTTCTGCTCTCGGGACTTGGTGGCGGTGAGGGTTGGGCTGGAGGTTGGTGGGCGTCGTCGCGACGTAGTTGTGGCTTCGGCTTACTTCCCCTATGATGGCCCCTCTCCTCCTCCTCAGGAGTTCATGGGTTTGGTTCGGTATTCGGAGACCAATGACATACCTATTATAATAGGATGTGACGCGAATGCACATCATGTTGTCTGGGGCAGCAGCGACACCAATGGTAGGGGTCGCGGTCTCATGGATTTCCTGGTGGGCACGCGATTAGAGGTCCTGAATAGGGGTGCTGAACCCACTTTTGTTACTAGGATTAGAAGACAGGTTATTGATATTTCCCTTGCTTCTAGGAATTTTAGTGGTCTGATTAAGGATTGGAGGGTGAGTCCTGAGCCTTCCATCTCCGATCACAGGATGATTAGGTTTAGTCTGGGGAATGATCCAATTACCCTGGCTAGTTATAGGAATCCCAGGAGGGCAGATTGGGGTTTATATTCTAGAATTATTGAAGATAAACTGACTATCCAATCAGAAGCCCCTGATGGCATAGAGAAATTGGAAAGGGAGGTTGGTATTCTTCATGAACACAT
Source organism: Triatoma infestans (assembly GCA_011037195.1). Lineage (NCBI taxonomy): Eukaryota > Metazoa > Arthropoda > Insecta > Hemiptera > Reduviidae > Triatoma > Triatoma infestans. The sequence continues at coordinate 91,930 of JAAEAF010003864.1, forward strand.
TAGATCCTCATTCGAGGAGTCTTGTCCTCCCAAGGTGGTTAAGGATAGTAAGAATCCCTGGTGGTCTTCTTCGTTGGAAAAACTAAGGAGACAGGTAAGGGGCTCATACAGGAAGGCTGTCCTTGCTGATTCTTCGGAATCATGGGATAGTTATAACAGTATTAAAAGAGCATATATATGCTCTGAGGAGAGCCAAGAGGAATTCCTGGAGATCCTTTTGTGAGGATATAAATTCGTTCCAGGAATCATCTAGATTTGGTACGAATTCTTAGTAAGGATAGGGACAGTCAGTTAGGTACCCTACGATACCCTGATGGTTCCTTTACAGGGGGGAAGGGGAGACACTGCAGCTTTTGGCTTGATACTCACTTCCCGGATAATATTGGTTTAAATGCTGCTTCGTCTCTGGTGGGTGGTAGGAGATGGGACCTTGAAGATGTATCCACCTTAGATGAGGTTGTCACACATGATAGAGTTAGTTGGGCAGTACAAAGTTTCTCACCTTTCAAGTCACCTGGACCGGACGGGATTTATCCTTGTCTGTTGCAAAAGGGTGGGGACGTGCTGACGAAGGTATTGTTAAGATTGTTTAAAGGATGTTTGATGTTTGGTTATGTACCAACATTATGGAGAGAAGTAGGGGTAGTCTTTATTCCCAAGCCGGGAAGAAATGACTACTCCGACCCCAAGGCATTTAGACCCATTAGTCTTATGTCTTTCCTCTTGAAAACTTTGGAAATGTTGGTGGATAGGTATATTACTGATGGCCCATTAAGGGATCATCCACTCCATCCTAACCAACATGCTTATATTGTGGGTAAGTCGACAGAGACTGCATTACATTGTCTCGTCGAAGGATAGAATCTGCCCTGGAAATAAAAGAATATGCCCTAGGGTGTTTCTTTGATGTTGAGGGGGCATTTGACAGAGTATCGTTTGATGCTCTGGAAGATGCCTTGGTACGAAAAGGTATACATCCCGTCTTAATCAATTGGATAGGTGTCTATCTTAGGAGTAGGGTTATACAGGGTTCCCTTGGCGGGCGCACCATGATAGTACAAGTGGGGAGAGGTTGCCCTCAAGGGGGTTGTCTCTCACCTAAGTTGTGGTGCGTCGTCATGGATGACCTTTTGGTTAGGATGAATTCATCGGGATTTTATGTGCAAGCATATGCCGATGATGGTGTTATTTTATTGTTAGGGCGCTGTTTGTCCACTATTTCGGACCTAATGCAAAGCGCCCTTAACATGGTATATTGTTGGACACAGGATAAGGGTCTTTCTATTAATCCTATTAAGACCCAGGCAATTCTATTTACTCATAGAAGGAAGATAGTAGGTTTTACACCTCCGAGGTTGTTAGGTACTTCCATACAGGTTAGCAAATCAGTGAAGTTCCTTGGAGTAGTTCTCGACGTAAATTGAACTGGTCGGCACATGTTAAGACACAACATCAAAAGGCGATAATCTCCTTTTGGCATTGTCGAAGAGTTGTAGGTAAGAACTGGGGAATCACTCCCAAGATGATGTTCTGGCTTTATTGTATGGTCATTAAACCTAGATTGGTATATGCGGCTTTGGTGTGGTGGCGTCGCATTGAAACACGATCTGCTAGGCAGCTGTTGGAAGAAGTCCAACGCTTGGCTTGTCTGGCGGTGACTGGAGCGTTTCGGACGACACCGACCGCATCTATGGAGACTTTGTTAAGGATTCCACCTCTTTTTGTGGAGGTGAAAAACCAGGCAATGAAAGCCTGTTATAGACTTAAACAGGCAGGTTTTTGGCAGGGTAAGCGATATGGTCATTCTACCATTTATCGTGAGATGCTTTTAAGGATTCCCATTACAGGTTTCCCTTCTGATAGGAATTTGAAGACTTTTGTCTTTGGTCATTCCTACAGGGTTAGGTTGCCTTCTAGGGAAGATTGGTTAACCCTGGGTCCGTCTGGTGTGATTCCTGAGAATTATCTCCGATGCTACACGGACGGTTCCAGGATGGATGGAAGGTCTGGGGCTGCCGTCTATTTTGAGACGGGAGATCATTTGGTAGCGCCTCTTGGTGAGTGGGCCACCGTTTTCCAGGCTGAGGTTTATGCAATTCTTTGCTGTATTTTGGATGAGAGGGTGCGTAACACTAATTTAAAAGGTGTTTGTATCTGCTCGGATAGCCAGGCTGCGTTGAGGGCGCTTAATTCATGTGTCTTCACTTCCAGATTGGTGTTGGAATGTTCTAAAAGACTGGAAGATCTTTCTTCATTAAAGGATGTGCTTCTGGTCTGGGTTCCAGGTCATATGGGAATTTTTGGGAATGAGGAGGTGGATAGGTTTGCCAAATTAGGTGCCTCTCTCCTGCTGTTGGTGTGTCTTCTGACACATTGTCGGGCTTTCAGACGTGGATGACCTCACAGCACTCATCCTTATGGATGAGTGCAGTGGGTTGTCGGCAGTCTAAAATGCTCATTGGGGGCCCGGACGGAGCTTTGAGTAGTGGGGTCCGATGTCTTTCACGGACCTCCCTCAGGTATCTGGTTGGATTCTTCACTGCGCATTGTGGTTTAAGGAGACATCTCTATATAATGGGACTTGTGCCTGACCCTTTTTGTAGAGTTTGTGAAACTGAGGAGGAAACACCCATGCATTTGATGACGAATTGTTGGGTTGTGAGGAGATTAGGTTTAGGACCTTCGGCCGGAATAGGATGTCGGTAGAGGATCTTAAGCTGTGTCCTTTTAAAGTTTTGGTCCGATTTGTTCGGTCTGTCGTGAAACTTAGATGGTTAAAACCTGAGATTTTCATTCTAGTCCCAGTGGTAGGTATTCTTTAGGGGCAGCTATATGGGCCCGAGGGGGCTTTGGATAGCGTAGGGTTTACTTCCCTCCCCTTTTGGGAATAATAATAATAAGAGAAAGACCTAAGAGTGTTTCACGCCACATTTTATTAATAAAATTTGCTAAACGAACAAAGAAGAAAAGCATTTTTCCTTTTGAAATGTTTAAAAAAAATTAATTAGTTCACTGATAACAAATCTCTTACGTGTACGCAGGAACTGAGAACATCAGCGTTAGAAACGAATTATAAATGGTTTCCCAGAACAGAATGGGGTGTATATGGTATATATTCAGACGGTTCAATCCTGGAAGCAAAAATGAATGTAGGCGCTGGGGTTTAGTTTTACTTCCAAATGGCTCAACCTAAGGAAAAAAGAATTTTGAGAAGAAATGAAACCAATCTGTTTAACTTTAAAAGCAACTAAAACTAGGCCATAAATAAATTTCATAGATTTATAAGCCGTGATTTCTTTTTAGGTAACGAAATCCTCTACAGATTTTGCAAATCTTCTCCATTGCCGTCATCTTGTCCACACGCTCCTGAAAGAAAAAATAAGAAAATTGTTTTCCACTTGGTAGGTTTTCGTTGCACAATACAAGGAAATGAGGATGCTGACAAGTAGGCAATAGTGGAATCACAAATGTTTCAACCGGACACTTCTCTTCTAACCCCATTCTTAAAGAGTTAAAAGGAAAATCACTCAGAAAGTTTTGGACAAAAAGCAAAGTAAGATGCAGGAAAGCAAGCAATGGTAGATTCTCCAAACTGAAGGAATATCAAGAAATTTATAACCCGTTTCCAGTTGACAAATGGTCATCATTATTTCTATCAACATCGAAATGCGATAACTAAACACGCTGTTTGCTAATATTAAGGTGACGCACGAGGTACATCTCAACATACATACATATATCAACAATTAGAAGACATGAAACGATTGACTGACAATGACAATCTCAATTATAGAGAATTGATTTATACTGGACTACCAGAGATCGAATAGCTTTCCTGCCTAACAGTTAGGAGAAAATAAATAAATAGGTAACTGTTGAACTGATGCCGAATGTTATAGCCAGACTTTAACTGTGATTTAGCCCTTTATTTTGTTGTATTTTATGTTTTTGTTGAATTTCAAACTGCCAGTCTAATCTCGGATTATATGAGATTGGAAATAGAATATTCTTCAATCTACTGTATGATGTGAGGATATCAGATAGTTCTTAAATTCTGGATGATGGTAAGAATTTTTCCTTTGTTCATTAAATTGTGGTTTAATTTGTCCTGCTTTTCTTTTCTGTTTCGCTGGCTGGTTTATTTGTTTAAAAACAAATTACAAAATTACTAAAAAGTCTTAACTATACAATACTATTGTTAAGGAAACATTATTAACTAATGGTTTTGGTGTTCGTTAAGACCGCTGTATTCAATGTTGTAAATTGGATATTGAGGTTCGGTCATACAAAAGAACTCTTTTTAAATTTCTACCGACGTTTCGGCAAATTTATTGCCTTCTTCAGTGTAAAAATTTTCAGTTATAATCCAGTAGTAATTAATCTAGTTTAACCTGTGACATACCATCTACAGGAATTACTTACTACTTAATTATTAATTACTACTGGAATTCTAATTGAAAATATTTACCCTGAAGAAGGCAATAAATTTGCCGAAACGTTGGTAGAAATTTAAAAAGAGTTCTTTTGTATGACCGAACCTCCACATCCAATTTACAGCATTATTAACTAATGAAATGCTGATTTCAAAATATTAATATACTACTTTTTAGGTGCTTTTCCTTTTGTATGAGGAAGAAGGTATTGCAATGGCCCCAGGATTAAGAAATGTTTTGGCTAGATTAAGAAAAGTTATTGCTGTTTATGTTGTTGTATGCTGTATGTTTTGTTGTGTGCTGTATAACAAAGATAAGAAAAATCACAGATTCTTCAAACTTAATTTTCCGCCCAATTATCACCATGTGACATGTTGATAATTACTTGGTATGAATCGATGCGAGGAGAATAAAATATGGAAATAATAAAACTTTTTGACAAGTTTTCTCTGTTTTTCTGCGACTTTCTTTAAAATCATCATCGATATTTTGTTTTGTATTTTGTATACATACTTTCTTGAAACATTTTGCAAATCATAAACATGGCGTTCTGTTGCTTTTTGCAGTTCTGGAAGAATTTTTTTTTTCATATTGGTCTTTGGTGAGGGAACAAGCAGTAAGCCATCAAAAAATCCCTCTGGGCCTATATATATATATACCCACAAGCGAAAACAACAATAAGCCGGATATAGATAAAAAAATCCAGTTCCAAACCCAAACATATAAGATTGGAAACGAATCGGAAAATTACCTTAAGCGGAGTAGCTTCCAGAGACAAAGCACTCCAATAATCTTTCATTAGATTCTTCTTGGCGATATCTGGAGAACAGACAGATGCTTCTGACAGCATGCTTCTTTTTAAAAAACCATACTATATTACAGAGTTCCACTTTTTCAAGTTCAAGTAAATAATTTTGTCAAAATTCTGTTTTAAAACAGAAATTGTCCATGGAATTTGAGAAATGCAATAATAGAACTCGTTCCAATCACTTCAAATTGCTTATAATAAATGAAAAAACAAAATATAAAATTTAATTGAATACGCAAATATCTATTTATTAAAATAAAAATTAATAATTTGTTTAAAATGGTTTGAGAAATTTCTGCGTAACCAATAGATACGAGAATTAAATTATAGATATATAATATATATACCTATAATACCAGGTTAATATTGATGAAATTACTAAAGCAAGGTGACGTAATGGTGACTTTCTAGAGATTCACATCTGAGGCTTCAAAACTGGCTTCACACAATATATACCTCGCCATATTATATATGAATACAATATTATTACAGCTCTTTAAACATTATTGGCTGAAATTATATATATATTTTTTTTTTTTTTTTTTTTTTTTTATAATATTATCATCATTTTGTAATTAAATAATATTATAAAAGTATTTGTTGACCGTTGATGAATTATGTTATGAAGAAATTTCATGAGGATCAGTCCTAATTAACAGGACTGAAAAATATTATATTAGAAATGATATATATATATCAAGAAAAATAAATTTTCTGTTAATTTTCGTAAGATACCAATAATTTGTGCGCACTGTATAACGGTTTTTTCAAAACATGACATTCTAGAATTCCCATTCACCTACCTACCCCTAAAAATTTCTTCAAATCCCTTTCATTTTTTTGCCTATTCAACCCAACTTTCATTTCTGTAGATGATTTAACAAAAGAATCTAGTAACATTTAATTTTCTTTTCTTATGTTTCTGTGATGTAATAGATGTTTATGTTTAAAAATTCATTCTCCACATCTTCATAACTATCTGTATATTAAAGCCCTGATGAAGACAGGAAACTCTGTCGAAACGTTGGTATACTTAAATGTTTCTTTCTTGACCGATCCTCAACAAATTTCTTCATAAAATTAAATAATATTGTTACTTTATTTATTATTCAATAATTATTTTATGTAAAAGTATTTTTAATTTTTTTAATGGCTCCATTTTGTCTATTTACTAATAAAATTTCTGACTTAATGCTAGAACATATTTTCCTTTAATTTAATTAAAATATTTTAGAAATAATCCAAATTATAAAATTTGTCTAATTGAAAGTTGGAAAAATTGTGTTCACAATTTATTAAAAAAGTTTTCAACTCACTAGATATTAAAGGTACTCATTTATTATATTGCAAAATAGAATTAACAAATGTTCTGATTTTATTATATTATTTCAAAAAAGAAAAATCCTTGTTACAATATTAAGCATAAAATAATAAATAAATAGAGAGGAAGAGGGGGCGAGAGTATGAGGAGGACATAAAGAAATAAAGTATACAAGACAAATAAAATGAAAAAATACTTGACATTCCCTAATTAAAATGAAAAACAGGTTATGTAATGGTTTAATGTTTTTATGGCATTGTGGGACTTTGGTAGTACTTACTAGATAGATAGATGGTGAGAGAGGGCCACTCTATAAAGGCAATAACTGTTTTTTATTGAGCCATTAATGACCTATTTTGTGACAAATAACAATGTTTGTCTTTGCTGTCATATTATTTATTTTTGTATTTTATTACAAACTGAATGTATCACTAATTTTTATTACTCGTATAAAAATTATTATGTTTATATTTTGGAAAACTCTGAAGAAAAAAGTAAAAATAAATAATAAATAATTACAATAGTTGGTTTTTGGTTTTTTCACCCGTTTAATATCGATGGGAAAGTTTAGGAGTTAATTAGAATGACCTCAAAATCTTATTCTACTATAGTTGGATTAATAGTTTTAATATTGAAGGGGGATTTTAGGGATTATAATGATAGGAATTTTAGGAAATATAATGACGCTACCCTCAGTATTCATTTTGTAACAAGCACTGAGTAAGAAAAAAGAGCCTTTAATTGAAACTAGAGGTGATAAGCATAATACGCAATAAAGATAATCTGTGTATACCTTACAAACGACTAGTGATGTCTGATCAACTTTCCAGTATCATGTCGGCGAGACTATTTAATAAAATTCCCTTAGGTGTAAGACGGTTAAGTGAGGATCACTTCAAATAAACCATCACCCGTTTCTTGATAAAGATTGTTTTTATGACATAAAAGAATCTATGAATGTAGAGTGGAGTGATGGACATTTCAAATAAGACTGAAAGTTTTGCAGTTAGTTTCAATATATAGTGCAAAGTCCGTTGTATTAATTTTGTTGGCAGAGTGAAATTAATACAACGGACTTTATTGTTTTTGTTATGATTGACGTGCCTTTTATATTATAATTGCGTCCATAGGCGGAAAAAAAAATAAATAAAAAAATTGACTGAAATGACACCCTTTCTACAATGACTTATTTTACTATAGTTGCGGTTCCCAATAGTTTAATAATGATGGGGAATTTTAGGGATATATTGGAATGCAATGCTTCTCTCAAAGTCTCATTTCACTATAGTTGGGATTCCCCTGCAGTTTAATATAAAAGAGGAATTTTAGGGGTGAACAGGAATATCGCGCCTCCCTACTGGTCTCATAATGGATTTCCACATTTTAATGTTGAAGGTAAGTAACTAATCATTGGAAATATGCGAACTTCTAAAAAATAAGTGTTGAGTTTTTGTCCGTAGATTTCTTTGTTTGTATTTTTTTTTTTTTTTTTACAATTTAGCGTTCCAAGACAAATTTATAAAATAATTATTTATTAGTGATTTTTTTTTTTTTTTTACACTCAACTTCAGGTATTGACCACATATGGGCGCAGCAAGTGGGGTATTGAATATCCATTTAATATACATTAAATTAGTTCGTAACTGATATGAATATAAAAAAATATGAAACTTTGAAATATTGAAAATGTTTTTTAATTCGTCAAATACTCTCTCTCTTTATAACCAGATCTCGTTGGTATAACCATGAGATTCGTTTTGAAATAAGTTCTTATTTTCATGTATTGCCGCTAGATTGGCGGATTAAGTAGAGCTAAATAATATTACTTTTCTTCACTTGTGAGAAAAAGTAATGGCCGCTTATACTTTTTTGGCACATATGTTTAAAATAGAACTTTTGATTTAATAATAGTCACATTATTATAAGGTTGTGAAAAATCAAACATATTTCCAACTCTGATAGCTTCAAAAGATATATTTCATAAGAAAAGTAAATTTTCAAAATTTTCCAGCCATACTAGAAAACAGTACACCCAAAACCATGGACAAAATGTATTAAATAAACAAGATAAACCTAAGATAAATTAAATTGCTTTCCACAGAGAAGTAAAAAATTAAAAAAAAGAAAAAGAAAGAAAGGAAAATGAAGAAAATAAAAAGATAATTGAGGTGAGAAAAATCTTCAAGAGGAAAAACTTTGCTTTATTTTGCACGATCAAGGTAGAGAAGTGGCTACATTGTAAATTATTCTGCAAGACTTCTTAGAAATGTATGACACTAAGTACAAGTGAAATATCAGCTTGTACAAACTTTTGAATTATGGTGTAAAAAAACTTTCTTTTTTTTGGAGAGGGGGGAATAAAATATGATTTTCATTCTTACAATTATATTTTCAATTCTTCTTTGTACTTTATTTTTTCGAAGTTTTATGATTGTTTAGGAATTATTGTAAAAAGTAAATTACTTTTACTTTGTTCATTTGGCTATATGAGGACTTCATTTAGTTTTCACCGTAAGTACTTTCTAAGGTTCCTGAAACTGAAAAAGTAATTTTAAAAAATGATCTTTTTGTCTTTTTCCTATCACCATATCAGTGCTGAGAGTTAGTGTGATTATATAATATCACATAACATGTTGCACAATATTTTTATACAACATGTTAATAACATTTTTTTTTTAATTTAAGGCGCGCCAACATTCATAGTCATTGGCGCCCGGAGCATTCTCATGCACTGCCGGCCTCCGGACAGTGTTCTCTCGTTACAGACAACCCTGTCCATCATCGGCCATTAAGCAGTATAAGCTCCTAGGAAGAAAAAAATCTAAGAATAGCACAGCTGGATTCGAACCCGGGCGGAAGTCCAGTACGTTATTTCCTTCCCTGAAATATTTTATTGAGGATATAACTAATTTTAATCAAAAAGGTCCATTCTAATAGAATTTGTCACCATTAGAACTATTAAATGATGATAAAGTTCCTTTCATTAGAAATAACGATCTTGCATGTTGTCCATAATAATGTAACATATTAAATGTCTTCTATGTTCAAATAAGAGACAGGCATAGATTAAGTGTGTTCCCATGTTTAATTTGTAATATTGTGACAGGTACTGTTGTTAATCATGGAAAATCTGTGTAAATAATGTGTACTTCTTCATAACGGCATCTGTCAGTACCTGTTAGTTTGTAGGTCATTTGAAAATGCATACTCTTTTCACCAAAAGTATGTATTTTTGGTTTTGCTGCTGTTTGTTTTATTTATCCATTCTTCTTTCTTCCCATTTCTCATTACTTTCTGTTTCCAGTTTTCTCTTCAATTAAGTATTCAGTGCCTTGTAGTAAATAATAGGTTTGTAGTGCTTGTTCTGCTGTTGCTTTTTTAGCCAGTTCACTTCCTAAACCTGAGATTTAATCCATTCCATTTTGATTTTATTGTTCGTTATGTGTGGTTTTTTTTTTCCCCCTTCCAGCTATTATATCAACTGCAACTAGAGATTATATTTCTTCGTATATCCTTAATGAATATAAGTATTAATAGATAATTATAAACATACTGTTCACTGTAAACAAACCTAGAGTTTATTAATAACAAGTAATAAAGTTAAATTGTTTTTGAAGTTGACAGTTGTGCAGAGATAGGCCGGGTTTAGATGAAGGTTCTCTTTGCTTACCTATCTCTTTTGTTTTCCAAGAATTTGATTTCTTGTAGGGGATCTGGCCGAGCTGGGACGGCTCTAAAGTATAGCTTTTTTTTTATAGTGCAAGACACCCCAACTGTGAAAAATAAAAGGACACAACTAAATATACTATAAATCTAAAAATGTGCAAATTGCAGCAACAGAAAATCGTAGTTATCAAAACACGACGTAATAAATTCCATTTATCCTTACCCTCTCCGAATTCTCTTCTCCGTCGTTTTCCGTCTCGGACCATTCTTGACAATCCTCAACGACGCTTGAAACGTCAGTGGTCACGAGAGTTGCTCACAACGAAGATTAATAATATTGACTAGAAGTGCTGGGCACTGGTTAGTTTTTTCTCTCTTTTGTGTTATGTTTATTCACACACATTTACTTACGGCACTTATGCTAATGTAAATAACAACAGAAAATTTAAAAAAAAAAAAAAAAAATTAGCTACTTGTTATTTTACTTTATGAGAAACCAATTAAATCAAAACTCTTGGAAAGAATCAGCATCAGAGACATTTTCCGTGGTAGCCTGCTTCATTTTGTGGTCATCGACCGGTTTCGGGCGTTCGCCCATCTTCAGGATGCGTTTTTTTAGACAGTGTGACAAACACAGACTCGTAAAGAGCAAACAGTTTGACACTAACTGAGACGTGTCTCTTGGAAAGACCTATGACTCAGTATCAACTAAACTCATCGTAGCGAACCCCATTGGAATTTCCTCATTAATATAAAATCAATTTTGTTTATGCTTTACAAGAATTTGTCGTGCGGTATTGTTTACTTCGTATATCCTGTTAATTCCCCCACGATCCCTACATAATGGAAATGTTTTAAATAATTCACATAGTTTTGATATTGCGTTAATTAAAAAGTTTATAGCTTACGAAAATGTTTGAAAACTATATTTTTATCCAAATAAAAAAAAAAAAATCGGGTGAGATATACACACACATCATTCACTTACTCCAATTGGTGCAATTTAATTAACAAATTTTCTTTTAACGTTTAGCAGGGCAGACTAAAAAAAAAGGTAGTAGGAGTGGGAGTATATATGTACCTCAGTGGACGCCTTCTGCAGTAAGCAACTAAACTTGTACTAACATTTCAATTTAAACCCAACTGGAAGGTTCCCAAAAAATCTCTCAAAAATAAATTTCTTAGGAAAAATTTCAAATAAATAAAGAAAAATTCTTTAAAGTCATACTTCCAGTTTACCGATTTCACTACGAATTTGGAACTCTAGCAGTGATTCTAATGTATCTTGATATTATACAGGGAGTAAAGGCATACTTGTGCGAAGTGGTACTTTAGAGGAAAGTATAACGTTTCAGTTTCCACAGAAGCTCCACGAAATAAATGTTCACTGAAAAATGTTTCGAATAAAAGGAATAGGAACTTGTGGTGTAGAGAGGATACCAAATTCAATAAAAATGTTGTAGTCGTTCCCGGAAAATCGTGAAAAAAAAAAAAAAAAACATTAAAGTCCACAGTTGATGGATTCCTGCAGAAAATTTCGTGTGATGCGGTGGTGGTACCAAAATGGAATACAAAATTTGAGTTTCCTGCAGTTTTAAAGTTTTTGTGATAATTTGTCCACTCACATATATACACAAACCCACAGATCATTCCTTAAATAGTTTTTCGTACTCAGGGGACCTCAAAACTACTATTTCTGCTGAAAATTTAAATTCGGAAATTTGACATGATCGCTTCCTCTTATTAGGAGTAAGAGAGTGAGAGAGAGAGAGAGAAAGAAACCTGATTTCTTACTGATGCCATTACTATTTATAGATAATACTCTTCTATTCTTTGTTGACCACATATTACTTGCTAGGTCTAGGAGTATTGTTTAAACTTATAATTTCTCAGTAGGAACTCAGCAACAGTGGTATGGCAAACAATAAAATATAGATACCATTAGCTCAGTGATAGCGCGCTGGACTCCTGCACGGAGATCTCGAGTTCGAGTCCATTCTACCTCTACATTTTCACTGTCCTGAAGCCGTAATGCAATGAGAAGACTCCGAGCGCCAATGAGCGCCTGATGTTGACGCTTCTTAAATTAAAAAAATAAATAAAAAATATTAAAAGCTTACCACTTCCACTATAACTTCCATAGAGTCTTGACATAGGTTAATGGATCAGTGCCGATTATGCCATGAAGGCCGTATGGATTCAGACCATTTACTAATTTGCCTTGTTTGATACTTCATAGACTAACTGCGGCTGAAGATATCGTGCGAGACTGCTGGAAATTACGTACTCACTTTCTGCACTACACAAAATGCTATATTGTTTTGAACATTGTGCTAAGAGTGTATTATTCAGCACATAATGCGACCTTGAATTTTATTGTACCATTTCATTTTTAAATTTGGTTTATATGCATTTTAATGAGGTCTTCAAAATTCATACATTTTACTACAAAGGGCGGAAACATTTGAGTGAATAAATTAAGACAAACTTTATAATGGGTTCTTGAGAATTAAGAAAGAAAACAGGCAATACTCTTCTGACTGCCAAGTCAACTTCTATTACCACTTTATTTCTCAAAATAGTATTACTTCAAGGAAAAAAAAAATTCTTTTGTGAGGATGGTGTCTGTCGCTGTCTGCTTGTCTGTATTTGGCTATCAGTCTTCTTCCCTTGGTCCACCACCTTTACAATCCATTTTATATTTACTTTTGCTAAAAACTTCATTTTGCACAAAACGAAATGTACAAGAAGCACTGAAGATTGCATGAAGAAGAAGAAGAAGAGGAGAAAGTATGGTGTAGAAGTGGTGGTGACGGAAGTAGAAGAAAAAGTTGTGTAGAAGGAATTGCTTTTTCATTTTCTCTTAGTACCTTGTTATGCGATCTCATCGTACCCTTTGTGTATATACTCTTTTCAAAGTCGTCCCCAGATAGACTTAGCAGGCATCAGAGAGCAAGGAGAGAAAGAGAGGGAGAGAGAGAGATTGTGACTGTGAGAGGAACAGAAGAAAGGGGAGTGAGTTTTTAGATCCTACAAAAACCTCTCATCTAACAGTATTATACAACGGAGTTCCCTATGCTTTAGCTTTGCTTACTGTGAATGTGGATAGCCAAAGCTATTGTGGGCGAGAGGGGGTACGGTCGGTGCCTCTTTTTACCAGAACTCTTTTTTCCCTATTTGCATTTCTAAGAATCTTTATTAACACCACAGTAACACCGTTTCTCACCCCCGCAGGGGATAATCCTAGTATTTCCACCAGGAGGAACTCCAACTACTATGAAAGTATACCTCTTTAAAACTGGAACAACACAAGAAGTCAGGTAGCTCTAGCTATACTCCAAACTGGGTGGGCAAAAGATTGAAGTTTTTTTTTAAAAAAAAGGGAATAATAGTCCACAAGGAGAATGAGAAATCGTATCCGTTAGTCCCTTTATTGCTAGTAACTTCACTTTTCTCTTTTTCTTCTTCACAGCTTACTTCATCTTCAACTTTTACCCCTTTTCAGAAATAAATTCAGCCTCTGATTTGTAGAGTGTATTACTAGTTTGGAAATGACTTGCAAATCAATAAAATATACATAGAATAAGATGCTGTCATGCTATACAAATAAATAGGGTGTTAATAGAAATGCTGGAGCTGGAACCTTTTCGGTACACTTTGACGTGAATTTTCTGGTTGGCAGGAATAGAATAGAAAAAGGTTTTATTCAAAATTACATATATGAACTATAACATTATAACCCAGTACACTGTAACTTCCTACTACTGTTTTACCTAGGTTTTAAGGATATAAAAGTGTGTGTTTTAAGGGAAAAGGAAAAACATTGAATAAACCTGAGCCCTGGTTTTAAATTAGAGAGTTTTTAACTCTCTAATGTCTATACACAATGCCCATGTTATTGTCACCTATTTATCTGCAAAGATTATGACTTAGCTTCCACATGCTGAATAACCTCATTACTATCTGCTTGATATGGTGTACCACATAATCCAAATGTTTATTAATGTTTAGGTCCAAAATAGAGTGTAAGGGGGAGTTGTTGTCACTACTGCCTACTGCAACGAGACTATGTTGGATCGACACGTCACACTACAAGAACGACAGGCCTCCCGGCGGGTTAGTATACCTCCACAAATTTCGAGAGAGGTATTGCATAATTAAAATTTGCTCGCTACAAGTTTGAAGATATACACCACCCTCGCAGTGTGCCTTGTTTTTTGACATCCAAGCTGGAATCCACGCAGTGGCAGGGTAACTCCTCTCATATCGCCTGGGAAAATATTATAATTTCTAGAAATCTTTCGCTCAGAAAATAAGATGGCTTTTTAGTGGATTCCGTCCAACTGTGGCATTTCTGATAATGAACGTGTTCTGAATCAGCTAGCCAAATTGGGATCAACAAAGGATCAACCAAATAATCCTCTTCCTTACCATGCAGCAAAACGCTTGATATACATAATTAATTCATGGAGGAAGTGAAAAACGGAGCGCCAGCGCCAGTCGGTGGCTAGTGTAGAGAATCTGGCGGGTTTATTGCGAGAACAGACTGTCCACTGATAGACTTAGATATATATCGCTGTTGAATACTCTCGTCTGTTGACGGCTCTCCATTATCTGTAGCAACATCTTTGCAGGATTGGCGTTTACAAAGACTACCGCCTGTGATCTTGCTGTGCAGACGAGATAACACTCCACCTCTTAACACTCGTTCTGTTCTACGGGACATTCACGACATAGTGACGACCGCTGGATCATACAAAAATGATTTACTAGGCTGCTAAGGACCACATGGCAGTTTGCCGACGCTCACAGTTTATGGAAAAAACAAATATAATGTTTGCGCACTATGTTTACATGAACTTCCGATAGAATTAATAAATATTTGTTGTGGTGGTTGGTTCCGCAGAGCTGGAAAGCATCAGAGACATTTTTCGTGGTAGCCTGCTTCATTTTGTGGTCATCGACCGGTTTCGGGCGTTCGCCCATCTTCAGGATGCGTTTTTCAGACAGTGTGACAACACAGACTGGCACAGAGCAAATTCAGTTTCACACTAACTAGTTGTGTGCAAGTCTGTGTTGTCACACTGTCTGAAAAACGCATTCTGAAGATGGGCGAACGCCCGAAACCGGTCGATGACCAGAAAATGAAGCAGGCTACCACGGAAAATGTCTCTGATAATTAATAAATACCCCAACAAAAAGTTAGAAAATATCTCGTGTGAAAACTTACACAATTTTCTCTCACTTCAATTAACATAGTTACAGTTAACTAATACTCTGCAAACATATAAATCTCACTAAATATTTAGCAGTGTTCAATTAATATGATAAAATGTTTGAGGTCCCCCTGAGTATGAAAAAAACTATTTTAGTGAATGGTCTCCTATGTTTTTTATCTGTGCGTTTCTGAGTGTGTGGTTGTGAACATAATATCTCATAAACCAAATCAAAATCAATCCACCCCATCAGAAGTGCGAATTTACTGATTTTTTTCGTTTTGTTTTTCACTTATTCGCAATTATCTTAAAAACGGCTGCAACAATTCTCTTTAAACCTTGTATACTATCTACACATATAAATATCCTATCATCTTTGTTTGGAACATTTTCTCTGGAAAATGTATTTTCCCAGGGAAAAGAAGCTTCATTTTCTAAAATACCATTTCAATATATTATTTGATTATAATACTCATTGCTAACCTATTATTGTAAATTTAAAGAAAGTTGGTTATCCGAAAGTGCTACTTTGTACAGATTATTGGAATTTTCTTGAAATGCATGAATTGACTATAACGATTTCCTACGCTTGAAATGCTACTTCACAATTATAAAACGTATCAATATTTACTTGAAATGTTTTTTTGAAAAATCGATTTTAGACGGGTTTTTGGGGAGGGAGGCTTTTAGATAGGTTTAAATTTAAATTGCAACATATTGGGAAGTTTTGTTGATTGACATAGAGGGTGCCCAAAATGCCCACTCAGGTAATTATTATGTTTATCACCTTGTTTTGATGACAAGCCTAACCAAACGTTTGACAACAGTGCAATTTTAAAGAAAATTTGTTAATTAAACTTATATTAATTACAGTAAGAGAAAGTCGTGTGACTGTTTCACACCAGATTTTTTTTGTTTCAAAATCTAACACGATATACTCATGCAAAAGATGGCGATCTGATGGGAAACTAAACTACTTACGAACTCGAAAACGCTTGGTCCTAAACAGTAGTGGTCTGTCATTGCTCCTAATTGAATGTTAGCCATGAAGGTGTTCGGATGCATCTCCTTCGGTGAGGTGATCTTTTGTAGAAGTCGGACTTGTCTCTTGGTAGCCCCGGATTGTTATGTTTTTTCGTGGGATCGCGCAGATTTTGTTGTATTCCCTTCCTCCCTCACCCCCCCCCAACAGTTTAATATTAAACAAACAATATTTGTTTGTAACATTATCTTGAATTTGATCCTCAGAACACAATATATTGTTGCCTTAACCATTATTTACTGAAAAAACTTTATTTTTTTTCTGATGAATCTAATTGGGTTAAAGCCTTTTCCAAAAGTTCTTTCCATCTAAAAAACTATAATTAGAAGGAGAAAAAGAGGAAGAAGTAGAAGAGAAAGTTAAATCTACATAATAAGCAAGAAAAAAAGAAATAATTGCATATGTAAAATTGGGGTGAACTGAACAAGAGTGGCGGGACTTGAAATCAACATGCTAATGTATTATATTCAGCGGGAATTTCGGAAGGGCAAACCCCACTAGTCACCATTGGGTTAAGAATTTTTTGCTGGATGACACAGTTCGTCCAAGACCCAGCCTGTTATTATACACGTAGAGAGAGGAAACCCCGCGGGTTCACCCAGAATATTCTGGCCTCTTTTTCCACAGGGCTGTTTCTCCTTTTTTTGTCTCTCTTTATAACTAAACTAAACCCACTGGGTCTCCAATTGCTCTACTGTATATTTCTTTTTCTGGCTTTTACAATCTCTCTCTCTCTTTTAGATTTATGTACGACCTTATGCGCAGAACTTTCCGACCAGCTAACCTTTCTTTATAGCAATGCGAGAGAGAAAGAGAGTGTCAGAGGGAAAAAAAATTGTATAAATTCCTTCTCCTCTTGACACAACGGTTTTTAGTACTACTATTCTCTGTAGTTCCTCGCTTGTCTGAGTGTGTTTCTACTGGAGAGATGAGTAGCTGGAGAAAATGGAAATAACTAGGACAACGTTGTCATCAAGCATAAGTAGTATGGGCAGGCGAGGAGAAGACTTGCGAGCAAATGAGCCTGCGGGGAAAAAGAGGAAACGATCATGTTTTGTATGTAATGAGAGTATACCGTACGAACTAACTCACCGCGGAGTTCTGAAAATAGTTTTCAATTTGCATATTATCTAGTGGCAGGACTATAAGAAGAATCAAGAGGAAGATTCTGGTGTAAATGAGGGAGAGAGAGAGAGAGAGAAATAAATGAATGAACGGAAGAACAACAGTAATGATAAGAACATAACTAAGAAGTCGTGACAAGAAAAACGGAATTACAAATAAAAAAAAAAGCATAAATTTTGAAACTTGAGAAAAGTTACCAAGCCATAGTAGTTTCGAGATTTTAAAGAAGATACTTCTTTAAAAAATAAAATGGAATCTCCTTCGCAATCCAACAGATATTCTCTACTTCAGATTTCTCCAACATTTTTCCAACTACGGTCCCTTTTTGTACTGCAGCCCCTTGTCCTAGTCCTATAGAGGACCGGTCACACTAGCGCGCATCAGCAGTAGCTCCGCTTGCTTTTGGTTCCGCCCACACTCCTGCTTAAAGCTTATTCCTGTCTTGTAGGAATATAGGAATTGACCCCAATTCATTTACAATCTTCAAAATGCATACATCTACTTATATTTACACAATTAAAAGTATATTTTTGTTAATGTAAATCATGTGAATGATAAACAGTAATAAGTTTTTTAAAAATCCGATTCTATTGAAGTGAAGATTTCAATGGAAATGTACAAGTCCTTTTTGTCAATTACATTCAGGCGATTCCATGATAGACTGAGTAAATAAACCCCTACCGACTGAAGCTGGGAGCGCTTCCGGTACATATCACACAAGCGCTGAATGTAAATATATTCTTAAAAAAAATTATGCAGAGAATTCTAGAAGGAATCATGACACACTGATGCTGCATTATTTCCAAATACTTGCATTATAGTTTTATGTTTTTTTCTGTCAGTTACCATTGATGTGACTCACGGTAAATATTCTATGCAATACTTTGCTTTCTACTATGGTCTCCTAGTCTCGTTCGTTGGCACCCCATTTACGCAGTTTTTACCTATTGCCTTGTCGGAATATTCTATGGCATCCAAGAGGCTTTGAAAACCGCTGCTCTACATTATCCTATATTATTTTCCTTAGTCACAGTTAACACAAGAAACAAAAAAAGAAATATTCTGAACTCTTTTATAGCAATTTTCTTTCAACAAATTTATTTGACAAATTTCATTAATCGTTAATTTTATAAACATTGTTGCCTTCAACTATATCGATGATGGAGAACCGTATATTACCCACTCTTCCAGGACTAGGTCGTTGAACACGGCCATATTGCAAACCGCAAGATAGTGGCTCTATTATCAAACCTTAGAAACACTTGTTATGCAACATAGAGATAATCAACTCTCACCATCCGCTGAATCAATCTGGAATCAATTTTTCCTGAATAATGTATCAAATTAAGTTGATAGATATATGTTTACAGTACATTTGTATATTTAGATTTATATCAATGAGGACCTTTCGAGAAAATTTCGAAAAAAAAATCAGAAACCTTTCATGTAAAATCGCACTTTCAGTTAACCAAATTTCTTCGATTTTGTAATTCTAATAATACATGTAATATTTTTTTTTTTTAATTATACAGGTGGTAGAACCGTAAATTATACTGAAGGGGCACTTTATAACACTGCTTCTTGTAGTAGGTAGTCGCATAATTAATTAGAAGGGTCACGAAAAAATTTGGTAAATCATTAAATAAGTTAATATTTCGGACGTACAAAGAACCGTAACAATTTAATGTGTTACATTCTTGCGTCAAAACATCGCTATGTAATCTCATTGATTATTGACATGCTATCTTTCAAAAAACGCTCCTTTTTTAAAAGCCCGTGTTCATTAAGGACTTGTTTGAAATTGCTTGAAGTAAAAAACTACTGTTATAACAACCGTCGGTATACATTCCATTCGTTTGTTTCAGTAGCTGTGATTATTGAGCATTATTATTATTATTATTTATCCGTGGGGAGGGTCCAAACCTTATGCTATGCAAAGCCTCATTGGCTCCATATAGCTACCCCAAAAAAAACAACAAAAACCGGGTCTAGAACAAATATCCAGACCCGGTTCTAATCCATCTAAGATTCACCGCAATCTGAACAAATCGGACAGTAACCTTAAGGGGAAATAGTCTAAGCTCTTCCACATACATACTGCACCGACCAAAGGTCCTGAACCTAATCTCCCCACAACCCAGACAATCTGTCATAAGATGGATGGGTGTTTCCTCCTCTGTGTCACAGACTCTACAAAATGGGTCCGGCATGAGCCCCATTACGTAGAGATGTCTCCTTAAAGATTATTGAGCATAGTTTCAATAAAAATTAATAGTTTAATTACAAGAAAACTAATTTAGTATTGTTGAAACCAATTTAAAATAGAACATCTGCCGGTATACATTCCATACGTGTGTTTGTTAGCCATGTTTATATGAACTGAGCGAAGTTTTGGGGGAGGGGGACACATTTTAAGTGATTTAGCTATTGAGGACGAAGGCTCAAATCAGGGCCGACAAATGGATTCTAACCAACCCTAAATATTGGGCAGCTTACGTAAATTAAAAACGTTTCAAATATGCAACAGGCGTAAGATTAAAAAAAAAAAAATTTAACGAAATCTTGCCAGATGAGGAAATATCAGGTTAGAATTTCCTGCAATTTTTCGTTCTAGAGGAGCCTGGATTCAAGCTTCTTTCAAGGAATGGATAGAAGACCAGCGTCTGCCATGGTGGGAAAGAATACCAAGGCAGAGACATGCTAAAATTTTTATTAAAAGACATTTACCTAAGTTTACCAGCGACCTACTGAGCCATTGCCGAAGGGATATAAGGCGAATATTAACAGGGCATTATAGGCTGAATATTCACAAGCACCAACTACTACTTGCACATAATGCGGTATGCCGATTATGCAGGAGCGTGGAGGAAACCCCAGCATACATCCTTTGTGAGTGTGCCGGTTTGTTAAGGAAAGGTTTCTTCAACTGAGGATAAGCAATCCCGAAGCTCTGAACTTCATGACGGAGCCATTTTCCGCTTTGCTAGGCCTGTTTAAGAGGGCGAAGCTGAAGGATGTGCTTTGATTTTAGGGAATCCACAATAGACCTCTTAAGGCAGGTCGCAGTGGAATGAGGCTCGCCCTCCTGTCAATTTAATCTAACCAGGGAACCTTAAAACTGGTATTTCCAATGAAACACTCAAATTGACACAAGCACAACTTTTATTTCTTACAATACTAACAGAAAGTAAACCAAAAAAAAAAGTGGAAAAAAAATTTACTTAGTATAAAATTGTAATAAAGCAGAAAATATGGTTTTTATATATTAAAATAATGCAGAAAAGTAGGGAACATTAGGAGAACGATTTTTTTTTTCATTCAATTTATTCCAAATAATTTTTCCTGTGAAAAGAGAGATTTTCCAAATAATAACCAATGAAATGAAAGTTTACACTAGAATACACAATTTAATAAAATCCATATAACTATAGAAGATAAAAAGCTTTCTCAGTTAGTCCCGAAAAAAAGTTTCTCTGGATGAGGAGAAATATCTTGTGTGTAAAAACACAAACAAGATTTTTCTCTGATTTCAATTTTCTATATTTGAATTGATAAATTAATTTGAGCTATACTTAAATTTAAATTCTGTGAAAAACTAAAATTTTCGATAGTTTTGTGAGGCAGTGGCTGAGAGATTATAATTTATCTCCGACAATCCATTCAGATAAACATGTGTAATCTCCAACACCTTTATTTATTAGTAATACGTCGTATTTGTCCAAAGAAAAGTTTATTAAACAATCAAGATTTAAAACACAATTTGTAAATGAAAATTATAATAATTGCAATAAAGCGAAGTCCCGTGAGTGTTTCACACCAGATTAGAGGAAATCACTACCCACTCCTCTCCCAAAAGCTCCCTTAAATGATTTTACTACGCTAGAAGTTGTAGCCCTTTAGATATGTAATTCACACACTTAAAATTCAAAGAAAATCGTTGGACCCGTTTTAGAAAAAATAGCAGAAAACGTTTTATGTTTTTTTTTGTTTTTTGTTTGTAGAAACGATAATTTCCTATTTGACAAGGTAAAGCTGATAGAAATAATAAAGATGATTTAAAGCATTGAACGGTTATAGAGTAAAGAGATAAAGTAAACACACATTCACAGTGTTGTATTTAGTGGTAGGGTAAAGATCAAGTAAGCTGCATTATCAAATAATCTGATTAGAGGTAGAAGTTGTTTGTGGAAAGGTAGGAGGAGATACATAATACGATTTTTGAATTGATTCAGTTTCCAAGGTGGAAACAAAATTAGATCAATTGTTGTTTTTCCTTTCTATTACTGTTGTAAGAAGAATTATCGCGAATTTTGTTAGATATTTTTGTTTTAAATTCCGTTTTCTTCGGAAATACATGATTTGAAGTGTTCGGTGTATGAAAAAAAATCTGATGTGAAACACTCACACAACTTTCTCTTACTTCAGTTCTCAAAATTATAATCGACAAATTTTACAGTTTGTGTACCAAATTTAATGAAATTCGTGGAAAACTGAAAAAACTGTTCAGTAAAAGCGCACTTCCGGTTTACTAATTTCCTTGTAACTCGAAATATTTGCCATTAATTTTCTAATTTATATTTCTTATTTATTTCTGATTAATATTCTTTGGATGATAGAATTGTATAATCAACTATGATAGCACTTTGGAGAAAAACGTAACCCCTCCCTCCCCTAAAAGTGCCCTTAAATGAATTTTCCCAAAGAAATGTTTTAAATAAAAGTTGTAGTCCATTGTATGTTTAGTTTATATAGGAATTTCAAGAAAATCGTAGGAACCATTTTTGAAAAAATTGCAAAAAAGTGAAAAAAAATCATTTAGTAAAGTGGTAAAGTAAACGCGCTTCCTTTACCCGAGTTTTTTCAAACTCGGAATTTCAACAACATATTCAATTCTAACTAACATTATTTAGATGACAGTGTTGTCTAAAATAACCTGAAAAACCGCTTTAGATAAAAACCTATCCCCACCCATTTTACTACCCTTAAATGAAGTTTCCCAGAGAAATGTTTCAAATAATAGTTGTAGCCTCGTTGTATGTGTAGTTGATATACTAAGTTTAAAGAAAATCATCGTAGCCATTTTTGAGAAAAACGCAAAAAAGTAAAAAAAAAACAACTAGTAAAGTGGTACTTCCGTTTGAGGAACTTTGACAGATAATGTATAGTCAGATCCCATGCTGATACCTGAATGGAATATCAAGTTTCAACTTTCTGCGGTTTTTCATTTTTGAGCTAAGCTGTTCACATATACACACACACACACACACACACAGACCATTTGCTAAAAACCACTTAGGAGACTCAGGGGATCTCAAAACGGATATTTCTGGTGAAAACTCGATATCGAAAATTTGACACGATTACAGTACTTCCTCTTACTAGGAGTGAGAGAAAGAAAAAAAGGTGGAAAGTAGTTTTTGTCTGTGTTGCGCGTTACCCCTCCTTAAAAGAACTTAATCGGAAAAAGTTCCCAACAAAAGTGATAGTTCTCTGTATATATATATATATGTATATAGTATTTTTATGTTTTTTTTTATACATTTTACGTTGGTTTTTTTATGGATAAAATCATAGAAAACCAGAAAAAATATTCAGTAAAAACGCACTTCCTGTC
Source organism: Triatoma infestans (assembly GCA_011037195.1). Classification (NCBI taxonomy): domain Eukaryota; kingdom Metazoa; phylum Arthropoda; class Insecta; order Hemiptera; family Reduviidae; genus Triatoma; species Triatoma infestans. Next base: position 115,155 of record JAAEAF010003864.1, read on the forward strand.
ACTGGGTTTTTCATCAAACTCGTAATTGTAATTTTGGCAAAATAATTGATTCTAATTAATATTATTTAGATGCTGGAATCGTCTAATAAACTTAAGTAATATTTTTAGAGGTAACCATAACCCCATTCCTCCCCCCCCGCCAACTTAAATGAATTTTTCCCGGAAAAATGTTTCATTCAATTGTTGTAGTTGGAATCACAAGTTTAAAGAAAATCTTTGGAACTATATTTTCAAAAAAATCACGTAAAACTGAGAAATCTATTCATTAAAGCGATATTTCCGGGTTGAGGAATTTTTTTTTGACAGATTACTGTCAGAAAGTAAAAAAAATAAAAAATAAATAAAGACCTCAGTGATTATAAATAGCTTATAAATTTGGCGTGAATATGCTCCAAGTGACGTCACTATTAAATGGAAGTGTTTAGACAGAAGTAGGTGAGTTGTGTTCCCGCACTGCAGCAATGTCAACACTGTTTAATACACTGTTGTGCACCCTGACTTAGCAAATAAATTTTGTTTTCTAACAAAATAAGTACCAAATCCTATATTATTACAAAATTCATGTCACTTAATGATTAGGTAAGAATTTTTATTTAAATAAGAAATAGAATATTGCGGAGTAAATAAATATGTAACTAACTCTTGCCCGCAACTTCGTCCTACGTGAAATTCATACTACGCTTTCTAGAAGTTTCTAGATTACTTAGAAATTTAAATACGTGTTAAATTATTAATTTTACCCCCTTTCACTTGCATATTATATAAGCTTTTCCCATTCAAAATTTGACACCTCCTTTCTCACTCTTAGAGGTCGAAATTCGAAAAATCCATTCTTAATGAGTTTCTAAGGAACGAGAATCAGTCACTCAGTCAGTCAGAACATTTCTCTTTATATGTATAGAAGGATAGAACAAGAGACACAACATATAGAGGATAGATGTGTAGATAAAGCATTTCAAGCAAAGCTTAGTCGGTTTTTAGTTTTTAATTTTTAATTGTCCATTAATTAGTTCCATATTTACAGCTTTACATCATTAAAAGATTTACGATCTATTATAATAATGAATGCTTTATTAATTTTGTTTTTATTATATTTTCTTCTACTGCTGTAAGAGAAAGAAAGATGGCTGTGACAAATTGTTTAAAATTGAGTTTTCGCGGAAATACATACTTGAGATCTCTACTGAGTATATATAAAAAAATCTGGTGTGAAACACTCACACAACTTTCTCTTACTTCAATTCTCAAAATTATAATTAACAAATTTTATAGTTTGTGTACCGAATTTAATGAAATTCGTCGAAAACTGAAAAAACTGTTCAGTAAAAGCGCAATGCTGGTTTACTAATTTTCTTGAAACTCAGAATTTTGGCTATCTATTTATTTCTAATTAATTTTGTTTGGATGATAGAATTGTATAATCAACTTATGATA
>JAAEAF010003865.1:0-28293 GCA_011037195.1 Triatoma infestans
ATCATACCTGTCCTGACCTACGGGGCAGTAGTTTGGTGGCCGAAAACGGAACAGCAAGGCGCGAGGAAGAGCCTCTCTGGGGTTCAGAGACTGGCGTGTTTCGGGGGCGTTTTGTAGTGCCCCAACGACTGCATTAGAGGTTTTGCTGGGGTTGCCTCCTCTTCATCTTTTGATACAGGCGGAGGCGAGGGCCAGTGCGTACAGACTAATGAACAATGGCCAACGGAAGTATAGAAGCTCCCTAGCCAAGCACTTGGACATTATTCAGAAGGTAGACCCTGGCCCTATCCTTAGGATTGCTGGGGAGGTGAGTTGTCCAACATTCCACTTTGAGCTCCCCTTCCAAGTGATAGTAACGTCACAATCGGAATGGGCTAAAAGCTGGGAGAAACGGGGCCGGATTGGGGGATCCTGGTTTACGGATGGGTCCAAAATGGCCTGCGGAACTGGAGCCGGGATTTATGGGGTCAAGCCGGAGATACGTATTGCGAGGCCTCTCGGTGGTTACTCCACAGTGTTCCAGGCTGAAGTTTATGCAATAAAGATCTGTGCTGAGGAGAACCTATGTATGGACTCTAGAAATAGAGAGATATGCATCTTCTCGGGCAGTCAGGCTACACTGAACGCTCTTCGGCCGTTCAGAATCACCTCCCCTTTGGTCAGGGAGTGTAGAGACTCCCTGGAGGCACTGTCCCGGCACAACAAAGTGCGGCTAGTATGGGTGCCGAGGCATAAGGGGATCATGGGAAATGAAATAGCCGACCAACTGGCCAGGGAGGGAGCGAATACTCCCTTCCCTGGGCCGGAACCTGCTCTAGGGGTGGCCAAAAGTATGGTGAGAGCTGCTCTGAGAAACTGGACTCGGAGGGAACATAACCGATACTGGAGGCTGAGTACTGGGGCGAAGCACGGCAAAATGGTCATGCCTGAGCTGTGTGAAAGAAGGACCAGATACATCCTGGGTCTAAGCAGGTATCAGATTTCTCTGATAACGGGCCTGTTTACTGGGCATGGCAGGTTCAAAAAACATCTACACAAGGTGGGGTTGGTGGATGTAGAGCCCTTGTGCAGACTGTGTCAGGAGGAGGAGGAGACGGCCTCTCACCTGTTGTTTGATTGCGTTGCAATCGGCAGACTGAGGTACGAGATCTTCGGCACGTTGAGACCGGAGGAAATCGTGCTCCAGGAGGGACTGGTGGGGAAGGTTTTGGACCTCATGAAGAGGGGGGCTTCCACTACTAGGTTTGAGGGGTTAGCACAATAAGCCTCAATGGGAGGCTGCATGCCTGGGTCTTAGTCCTCCCCCTGCATCATTCTAATTCTAATTCTACTTTAAACTCGGAATTGTTACTAATTTTTAACTGGATTCAATATTATATATCTAGCTGAAAGAACCTAAACAAAAAGGAAACTTACTGTAAGCATCAACCTTCAGCTCCCACAAAACCAGCCTCACATTATTATTCGAAAAAATGTATGAAACAAAAGTGATACGCTCTATATTGAAGTAGTAGTTTGTATATCAAGTTCAAGGAAACATGTACTCTCTGTTTATCTAGAAAATTGCAGACAGCTAAAAAGACCGTACTGTAAAACCGCACTCTGCATGCGTCTCTCGCGTATCCCCTGAGCCAGCCCTGAATCATACAACATATGGAAATGACAGTTTAGAGAAAACCCTGATTCGACTCGGTTTCACTTCACAGTTTGACTCCGCACCTCCCTCAACACCTCCTCCAATAAATTTCCAAGAAAAATGTTTCAAATAAAAGTTGTAGCTCTATGCGTGTGTTTGTGTGTGTATGTGTAGTTGATATACAAAGTTTAAAAGAAATTGGAGCCATTTTTGAGAAAATGGAAAAAACAAAGTAAAATATCCATTTAGACTTTGGACTCTAGAGGAAGACAGTGAAAATGTAATTTTTGATATTTCAGCTTGACGCAGCCATTGGCAGCAAAATACTGTTCTTATCATTGAGACCGCGTTAATAGTTTGCTGCAAAACCGACGCAATTGGGTCTTACAGCAGTTGCTACTTTGAGTTTTAAACCAACACTCTGTCGCTAACTGTGCGGATAGTCGGTGTTTTTATCAAACCACTTTTGCAGTTCCAACAAGAACAGATCCTATTATTTATCAATATATGCATTTCTTTTTATAGTTTATTTAATAAGCACAAAGTGGGTATTTTTAACCTGAGTGTTATTGTCTGTAATGTAGACAGGTTAATCTAACTGTTGTTTTGATTAACAACATATAGCAGCAGTGCTATATTTAGAGTTAGACACCTGTTGTACAGTATTATCTGTTGTTATCTACCGTACACACTAACCTATATGTACAGACCATGTGTGTGCTCTTCTGGGGAGAAATAGTATGTCCTCTATCTAGGTAACTGTTGGCCGCCCTGGTAAATTTAAACAGTACACAGTGTTACCAACCTAGTAAATTAACTATACAGATAAAGAGTTCTCTTCCTGTAACAATCTATTTAATAATTAATTTATCTCCTATTCCCTTTAGTTTAATCCTGAGATAAGCTATTTAAATAAACTTCCAGTTTGTCTGTCGGTTGGGTTTGTTTATTCAGTGATTTCTAATTTTGTTTTTTCTTCATGCGTTTTAATAATTAATAACATACTTATTAAAATTTCCGTTAGTATCTCTGTTACTTGTGCTCGAGATTATTGACAAAAATTCTGGTGTGAAACCGTCACACCACTTTCTCTTACTGCAGTTATACCATTACAAAACTCATAAATTATCTTTAAACCTGAACGTTTTTTTAGAGTATTGAATATAGAAGGGTGGGTTTACAAGGTGCTAGCCACCCTTGGCTCAGATAGTCGCTTCAATGTAGTTACATTGTAGTACAGAAGGTAGCAATTGAATAACTTAAGTAACAGATCGAGTGTCATTGTTTCAGGAAGTATTAAGATCGTATCAAATTAGCTTTTCATCGGAAATACATTTTTTTTTTGTATTTCAAGAAACCTGAGTTCGAAAAACTGGTTTTTATTAGTCAACGGTCTGAATAATGTGTTTGGACAAAATATCTCAAAAACAAAAAAAATTACAGTAAGTACACAGTTGATTGTCCGTTCAACATTTCGGTGATAATCCACAATTTTTTAATCATGCAGTCAACTAAAGATCAAAAGTGTACAGCTGCGATCATTGACTTTAGTGGGATGACATTCAGGTCACTCAGCTGTTAAAAAAAAAAAAATTATCGGCTGGGAGGTGAAAAAATCAATTTTTCTAAAAAGTTATCGATGGCATAAAAAAGTTTTGGAACCTCACGCAACTTTCGACGTCGTCATTTGCGTTATATAAAAATATATTGATGATGTTAACACCAGATGTAAGATGTGTTATACTGGCCACTGTTATTCAGGCAATAAAATAAATTCCAAGCAGATCTATTTGCCCAATTAGTCTAGTTTTAATGTTGACAGTCTATTGGTGATCACTGGCAGTAGATAAAGTATGGGTGATGTCTAGCGTGTCCAATGTACAACTCCGCTGCCACACCTTGGCAGTCTCATATCCCCCTTCACATCTTACAACTTACAACTGCAACCATGCTCTCATAATGTACATCGTGACGTCTACAACTATTTGTTACGGTACACGGTGATATGACATTAGAGGGTGTTCCTTATTGTACAAACTGGATTCGGTTAAATGTCATCTCTTGCACGAATATGTTTACATTTATTGTTTATAGATAGGTTTTATTTATAGTATTGTTAAGATTAGCCGTGCTCATACATCGATATTCTTATACGCTGGTAAATACTTATTAGGTGACACTCAACATAATGGTTTGCCCATTTCATCCTGTTTGAGGCGATGGCTGAAAATGCAGTTGTTACACGGAAATGAAAGTTAGTACTTGTACGTTCTCCCAGTGATTGCAATCGTTTCAAATATTCGAAATTTGACGTCGGAGACACAAGTTTTGCTTGGCTTCTGATTGAGAAATAAATGTTTTCAGTGAATGCGTGCGCGCGCGCGCGTCTGTGTGTGTGTGGTCAGCATCATTCAAAAAGCGAAAATCATAGAAAGTTAAACTTGATATTTAGTTTAATTGGCAGCCGACAAATATGGGTTTGATCAAAATTGGTCAGCCGAAAGTAACACTTTACTGAGTGGCTTTATCAGTTTCTTAAGATTTTCCCAAAAACGGGTCCTACGATTTTCTTTAAACATCACATTTTAAGCGCTACAACTTTCATTTGAAACATTTATCCGGGAAATTCATTTAAAAGGGATTTTGGAGGAGGGGGAAGTTATGAAAGTTATATTCTTTAAGTTAAGTTAAGAAAGGTATATTCTTTAAGGTGCTATTTCAGTTTATTATATCATTTTATCATCTGCATAATATCAATTAACATGAAATGTGATATACAAATTCCGAGTTTGAAAATGAAATTGGTTGACCGGAAATGCGACTCACTGAATATTATTTTCAGTTTATTGCGATTTTCTCCATAAAATGACAGACGGGTTTCATTAAACTTGCATTACTGTCTATTTATATATATATATATAAATGTAGGATTGATATTACAGGAATAGTGATAAAAAGAAGGCGTCTGTTCAAAAAAACAATCAATGTTTAATTAAATTCTGAATACACACATAGCGAGACTTTCATATAATTATTACTTTACAATCTTAAGCTTTTTCATCTTAAAAAACATCAGAAACTGGATATAACCTTCATTGTTCCCTCTCTAGGTGGCAACACTTTACAATCTACAAGTATTCACTTATACTTGGTTGAATTATCCCTTCGTCTAGCCATTTCTTAATTTGTTGGTTTAATATTTCTTTTTCTTTTGGAGCTAATCTTCTAGGTTGTTGTTGAATTGGGCTTTTGTCCTCTAGAATTATTCTCGTCTCAATATTTGACTGTACCTTCTCGACAGAGTTGTATCCTTCAATTAATGATTCTATTTTGCTTCTGTAGTTCTCTGGCACTGTAATATCTATTTTATTTTCTTCTCCCATTAAGACTAACATTAATTCTCTTTCTTCCTTATTTGGTCCTTCATTAGCCTCACTTAACCTTTTAATCGTTATACAACCATTCTTTATGTTCACTTCTGTATCTTTTAATATTTCCTGTCCTAAAACTAATTTGAAGTTGATCAAAGATTCCGAAATCACATAAAAATCACTTTTGTACTCGTCTTCTCCTATAGTTAATTTCAGATTTATTAGACCCTAGAATTTGTCTCCACATTTCCTAAGCCAAAGAATGTTTTATCACTGCGCCGTAATGATGGTTGACCTATTTCTGTATAAAAATCTTGTCTAATTATGTTTACATCACTTTCTCTGTCGACTAGTGCTTCACAACAGTGACCGTTAATGTAGACTTTAATTAATTTGTAGTTTGAACTTCTTATACAGGTTATCTGATTTTTTCCTGTTACTTTCTTGGCGCAATTTGACGCTATGTGCCCAAATTGTTATATCTGAAGCAATTCGGGCCTCTGTCCACATGAGGGCACTCCTTGATACTGTGTTCTTCAGATCCGCACCTGAAACAACGACTTTTTTTCAGAGTTGCTTCGCGATGCTTATTTGATTTTCTTGATAGAGGTATTATAGTCCCGTCTTTCTTTGGAACATAATGTTCTTTTATGCTTTCATAGACCTCTGACTTAGTTTTTAATTCATCGAGATTATTGGCACTTTATAAAATAACTTTATTGCACTGTTCGTCTTGAATACCTTTAATTATGTAATATACTAAGGCGTTCTCTTCTATATACTTCCTTGGCTGGCTATCTCCTGCATGGCATAAATGTACTGCCTATAACTCTCATGCACTTGTTTCTTTCGTCTATTTAATTGAGAGTGAATTATGGCGCCATTTAAACTCCTTTCTCAATCTAATTTTCTAAGTTGTCCAAGACGTGATATTCTTTTCGTAGGTGATAAATTGCTTAGCGGACCCTTTTAGCAGACGTTTAGCGTAAACAAGATTCTGTAATTCACTCCATTTTAATAAAGAGCTCATGTCTTCAAAATCCGTTATCCATTTCTCGATAGGCAATTTATCGTCTCCGGAAAAATAGCAAAGACTTTCTTCAACATCTCTCATAGAAAATTGATTAATTTCTAATTTTGGCTTGTTAACATTAAAGCACTCAGCTACATTTTCAACCCTCTTATTCACTCTTCCTTCTCCTCATCTTCATCATCAAACAAATTTTCTCCTCTAATAAACTCTAATAATCTGACCAACAGCTCCGATTTTTTCCCATCAGCAGGTAAGTTACGTTCTTGTAGCTCCTCTCTTAATTGATTCATATTCATTGATATGATTTTTTCAACCGTTAATTCCTCTTCTGAATCTCCATGGACATTATGTGGATTTTCTTTGCCTTTTATATCAACCATTGTAAATAATAAATGAGAGAAATTTTGCTTTCGCTATATAGAAATTAGTAAACGTAAGACTAACCTTGTGATCCAGATTAACAAAATTTCTTCAATTTTAAACTTTATTATATCATCTATTCCTATTATCCTGCCTTAATTCAATCCTGGAACGACCCCCAAAATGTAGGATTGATATTACAGGAATAGTGATAAAAAGAAGGCGTCTGTTCAAAAAATCAATGTTTAATTAAATTCTGAATACACACATAGCGAGACTTTCATATAATTATTACTTTACAATCTTTATAGATACCCAACAACTTTTGGTTATAAAACACTTAAAACACACAGCACTTCTAGAATTCACGTACATATTTAACAACTTAACCTTTTCCATCTCTAAGATATCATAAACTGCATATAACTTTCATTGTTCCTCTCTAAGTGGCAACACTGCCAAAATCGGCCCCCTCGCTCAGATATTCATCCCCACATATATTTATATAATTCAAGTGGATATATATATACAAATTACGTTAGAATAAACCTGGACATTAACTCACAAAACTGCTGATAAACTGCTGATCCCATCCTTTCCTATTTCCTATATAATATCCTAACTTTCCCACAGTTTTTAGTCTTGTATATGTTGTTAGAGCGGATGTTTATAGTGTAATTCCATTTTTAAATAAATTATAATGTTTAAAAACGGAATCTTTGAATAAAAAAACGTAATTGGCGCAGTCGGTAGGACCGGTAAACAGTATTCGGTCGAAGTCTAAACACTGGTAATCGGATCCTGTTTGATTAAATCATTTATTACCGATAAAACAAAATTTACATCAGCAACAGACATCAAGACTCCGGCCAAGAAAACCCACAGAGCCTACAACGCTAGTGCCCAGGAATCGCCGTAAGAAGACTACCTGTCAACTTTTAAAGTATCTCTAATGAGAATCATACTTTTTACTTTGTAAGTGATACAAAACAAGATTTCACAATATTTCTTTTATATTACAATTTTTATAACATTTTCTTTTTATATTTTAAAAATTTTATAATATATATAACAATTAAATTAAATAACTTAAGAATTCAAACATTTGTATTTGTATCTTATTTGTTTTCTTCATTTTAAGGCTTTGACGTAATACATATACCAGCATTACTTAGATTTTCTTTACTATCAATTAAAATGTCATCAGTTACTGAGATAAAAGCCTTTAAGGATACAATCCCCTAATTTAACGGAAATCCCAAACAATTATGTTACTTTATAAATAGAGTAGACGAAATTAACAATTTAATTTCTGCACCCCAGAAATTTCGGAATCACTAAAAGCATTAGCATTCATAAACATTTAAGGTAAACTGACAGATAGAGGATCCGAAATTATACAAGAACAAAACTTTAATAACTGGACTGAACTGAAACAATTACTTGTTTCAAAATTCTCAAACAAACAAAACTCAAACAGCATTCTCTTAGACATAATGCGCAAGAAATGTGGTAATAACCCCATTGGATTTGTAAATGAAATAATCGAACTGTTCTACTTATACAAACAAAATTATCCCTAGAAACTAATAACGCCCGAATTGTTTACACCCACAACGAAAAGCTTGTAGTCCTGCACACTATCGTTTCAATGAAAGACCCCTTACGAAACAACCTGGCTACACGCAATCCTCAAACCCTTAATGAACTAGAAAGCCTCTTGAGAAACGACTTCCAATACTTAAGACCACCAAATACCCCAGTTCAAAATTTTAAACCAATCCCTAACAATCCTTTAATGAAATTTCGAGAAAGGACACATTTCCCTACAGGTCAAATTAACGTTCAAAGAAAATCAACTCCCAATAAGCCCTTGTCGACTTCAACTGAAAACTTAAGAAACCTAGCTATTTCACAGGTAGCCCTTCCAACCAACCCGTAAACTGGATAAGAAAACCATTCCCCAATGAACCCATGTCAATTTCAACTCGACAAACCATGAGACCTAACAACTATTTTATGCATAACTCTCCTAACCGACCTATAAATGGACGGCCGAAGAAGTATACAACCATGATCAAACATACAACACACAAATGCACGAATATCATAATAATTATGAACCTGACGGCCGACAAAATTACGAAATAGCCCAAGACTATGACCCTAACGAACCAGTAATTGACGAACAAATAGAACAAATTTCAAATCCCCATTTTTTAGAAATAGATTGGAAGAACAACAAGAAATCCTAAACATCATTGCAACTCAAAACTACCCTTCATCAAAATTCAGCACTACAAAATTTTATTAGATACAGGATCATCGATAAATCTAATTCACCCGGAATTAATAAAAACTCATTTACCGGAAATAAAAATATTTAAAGAACAATTCGTGTTTAATACCGCTACTGGGAAAGCTGTGGCAATGAGTATATAAATTTAGGAATTAATGGTAAAACAATTAAATGTTACGTCTTTAACTTCCATAAAAATTTCAATTTATTATTAGGATTTCCTGCCCTAAAAGAATTAAAAATGAAAATGGACTTTTCCAATGAAACTCTATACTGTAACTAGAAAACTTGCAAACTACAATATTTTCAGAACAATACAGAATGTTTTAATACAGAACCAGAAGAACTTAACTTACGCACAGAACACTTAAACGACATAGAAAAAGCGGCACTAACTAAAATCATAAAAAACTATAAGGATCTGTTCTCGAATGATAACGAACAACTAACACATACTCCCACAATCAAACATAAAATAAATTTAACTGACGAGACACCAATCTATACTAGAAATTACAGACTCCCCGAGGCATTTAACAAGGACATAGACGAACATATCACGAAATTACTAAAAAATAGGATCACTAGAGAAAGCTATTCCCCTTGGTCTTCTCCCATATGGATAGTACCAAAGAAAATGGACGCAGGAAAACGAAAAACACGTCTGGTAGTAGACTATAGAAAACTGAACTCACGAACAATCGACGACAAATTCCCTATTCCGAATATTACTGAGATACAGATAAATTAGGAAAATCTATTTATTTCACGACTTTGGTCTCACATCTGGATTTCACCAGATCGAAATAGACGAAAAAGACAGAAAAAACTGCATTTTCGACACTTCACGGACATTTCGAGTTCGTTCGTTTACCTTTCGGTTTAAAGAACGGCCCAAGTACATTTCAGAGACTCATGAATAACGTCCTAAAAGAGTACATCAATAAAACCTGCTTAGTATACCTAGATGACATAATAATACTTGGGACTTCACTACAAGAACACAGAAAACATAATTAAAATACTTAAAAAGCTCCGTGAACACAACCTAAAAATACAAATTGACAAATCAGAATTTTTCAGAAAAGAAGTTGCACATTTAGGCCACATCATCTCTGAAAACGGAGTAAAACCCAATCCAGACAAACTGAAAGTAATTCAAGACTTCCCAATTCCAAAAACTAACAAACAGATTAAAAGTTTCCTAGGACTTATAGGGCACTACAGAATATTTGTAAAGGACTTTGCACACATTACGAAACCAATGACAAAATGTTTGAAAAAGAACGCCATAGTAAACACTAACGATCCCGAATACTTGGAATGCTTTAGCACATGCAAAAACTTACTGATGAACGAACCTATACTTAAATACCCGGACTTTTCGAAAGAGTTTATTTTAACTACTGACGCTAGCAACGTAGCAGTAGGAGCAGTTCTCAGCCAAAAACATGACAACTCAGACTTACCGATAGCTTACGCCAGCCGCACCCTTAACGAAACTGAAACCATTTGTCCACAATAGAAAAGGAATTACTAGCAATTGTATGGACTACAAAATATTTCAGACCATATTTATATGGTGGGAAATTTAAAATTTTTTGTGACCACCGACCTCTCCAATGGTTGTACTCTCTAAAAGAACCCAACTCCAAACTGTTAAGATGGCTACTTAAGTTAGAAGAATTTGACTATGACATTTCTTATAAACAAGGCGCAGAAAATAAAGTAGCAGACCCACTATCGCGAATAGAAATAAATATGAATGAAATAGAGAACGAAGACAGTGACAAAATTATAGACGAACTGATGCAAAAATTCTATCAAGAGAACCCTGACTTAAACGAAACACCACTGGAACATAAAACCTCCCAACGAGACATAGAAAATGAATCTGTCACAGTGAATACACCTCACAACAACAGTGATATAGAAATCATTGACGAAAACGAAGACAATGACGCAACTGTCCACTCCAACATCCTAGGCAATACGACATTGAAAATACCCATCATTGAAGGACCAGTAAATTTTAGTAATCTTCAAATAATCCTCTCCCTAGTTAAATACGATCCAAAACCCACTAAATTATTAAAGCTATTTCATTCTAAAATCAGAATAATCGCAGAAATATCAGAAAACAAATTTGAAGAAGACATAGTGAAATTAATCAAAAAATATACCAAACCCAAAACGAAATATGTTTATATTTTGAAAATGATTTTTATGAACCTTTTACTTCAAAATATTTTGGCGAATCAGACGTGATTTCACAAAATTTACCCAAACGCTATTAGACATACTAGACGAAAGAGAGACAAAGGAAATCATAGAAAACTATCATGTAGGCAAAACCAACCACAGAGGTATTGAGGAAACATTCAACAAAATACAAAGGACATACTATTGGCCAAAAATGAGGCAGTCAATACAAGAATACATTAATAAGTGTGAAATTTGCCTTAAGACAGAATACGACAGAACGCCCATAAAACCCAAACTAAATCACATACCTACTGCAACTAGACCACTGGAAATCATACATATTGACAGTGTAACCTTAGACGGCATCAAATTTTTAACAATCATCGACTCTTTCTTCAGATTCGCTCAAGTTTACAAATAGTTTACTCAAGGTATAACAATAGCTAACAGATTAATAGAGTGCTTTACCCACTATTGACTACCAAAGAAAATAATATCAGACAACGGTTTAAAATTTAATAACTCCGTAATAAAAGAACTGTTGGATCTACAAATCAATCTACATTTCATAAACTCACAACATCCGGAATCAAACGGAATGGCCGAAAGATTCCACTCTATTCTCATAGAGCACATAAGAATTTTAAATAACAGGGACGAATTGAAAGACGACAATATGGAAAGTAAAGTAAAATACGCCTTACTAGCACACAATAACAGTATACACTCAGTTACCAAACTTACTCCTTTTGAGATACACATGGACACTTACAAACAGAACCAGTTTTCGAAATGGACATTGAAAAACAATTATTAAACGACTACATAAATAAACACTGAGACAAAACTAAACTTTTATATGAACGGATTAGAGCGAGAATTGACTCAAATAAAGAAAAGGTATTAGACAGCAGAAACAAATCCAGGGAAGATCCACCTGAAATTCCCACCGAAGTATTCGTGAAAAATAGACAAAAAATGAGCAAAACGAAAAACAAATATAATAAAGGGACAGTTACTTCATTAGACCCTAAACTTAAAACACTAATAATTAGCCCGAGACACTTTAACACTCGCGAGAAAATCCATATGTCTAATATTAAAGGACCAAGACAACTTGGGCCTGACAAATTTAAAATTAAGGATCCTGTTCCAGGGCCTTCTTCTTCTTCCCCACGACAGGGCGAGATTTAGAGATTCGAAACATTACTCACAACACTACCAATACTGATGGGACAAGCCAAATTACAGACGACTACCCACACCTTTGTGCATTATTATCGGGTAGAGCCTTTATTAAAGCAACTGCATGACACAAATAATTATTATTTAAATTTATTTAATATATTTAATGTAAGTGATCTTTATAAAAACAAAGTAAAAAATATAAACAAAATTAAAACTATAAGGAACTATGGTAAATTAATCAATCATACAAAAAATTAGCTGTCTGATGTATCTCTTAGTTGGCTGATCGGCCGGGGGTATCATAAGAAAAACACTAAAAAATTTTTTTTAAAGTGTTTTTTATTAATGGCCCGACGTTTCGACAAACATTGTTTGTCTTCTTCAGGGGCTATCTATAAAGAAAAAATATACATAAGAATCTAGCTAGCATTAACAGAACAAAAACAAAAACAAAAATGGTAATGGAAAACTAAAAACAAATTACACAGGTAAATACAGATACTAGTATAGAAAAATTATGGAACTATTACAGACCTTGTAAATACAGAATTTGTGTGCTCTATTACATGTTCAATTATGACTGTGGTCTATGAGTGTACTACCAGTGAAAGGTTGGGAAAGGAACACCGGTGAAAGTAGAGGTGGGAGGGGTGAAGTACCGTTAGGTATTGTTGGAGTGAAAGGACTAAGAAGCAGGACAAAAATAATGAACAAGTATATTTTATTATATATATATGTAATTTTTAATTAAATTTTTTAATAAATAAGAATTTTAAGCTACTTGGAATATGGATCAGATTAATGGGAATAGTTTGATAAATAGGAGGAAAAAAGGGGAATTAGCAGGGGAAAATATGTAGGGTGAAGGCGCTAAGGGCTGGGTGGATGGAACTATGTCTACTTAATGGAGTGGAGGATGTTGTTGTAGAGTGATGAGATGACTTCTTTGTCTTTTTTGTGGTTTATGGGATTGGGTTGTAGGTGGATATGTACTGATTCTGCTAGGAGGCGTTTTGTGTGATTAGGTTGAGTTGTTAAAATGGATGGGTTTTGCAGGTCAAAGGAATGATTTAGGGATAATGCATGTTTGGAAAGTGCTGTGCTGTCTATTTTTTTTGGAGGTGATGTCATATTTGTGTTGTTTTAGTCTTTTATGTAAGTATTGTGAGCTCTCTCCTACATACGTGGCATTGCAAAGTGGTGTAGTGCATTTGATGTTGTATACTGTATGGGTTTTGTTGAGTTTAGGGATAGGGTCTTTTAGTTTAGTATATAGTTTGGAAAGTTTATTGGTGGTAGTGAAGCCTGTGATGAGATTGGGGATATGCTTTTTGAGGGATTTGTTTATTTTTTGGGAGAGAGAGTGGATGTGTGTAAGAGATCTGTGGATAGGTACATTCGTGATGTTGATGGGATTACTCGTGTGTGGTGAGTGTAATGTTGGTGTCAATGCTTTTTTGATTATATTGTTTATGATGTGTGAAGGGTAACCATTGGCGGACAGGATTTTTCTCGATTTTTTGATGTTTTCATTGTGGAGGGTGGGATGGGAGAGTGAAAGGGGCACGGTTCACTAAGTTTTTTGCAGTGTTGACTTTTTGGTGGAAAGGATGATCAGATAAGTAGTGAAGAAGTCGTCCTGAGTAAGTCGGTTTCGTGTACCAGTTATAAGTTAAAGTGTTGTCTGGATTCCGGTTTATGATCGTGCCGAGGAAGGGGAGGCTGTTGTTTTGTTCTCTTTCGGTTGTGAATTGGAGCCTGCTGTGGTAAGTGTTAAAATGATGTAAGATTAGGGAAATGTCGTTGGGGTTGACGATGAGAAATAAGTCGTCCACATATTTAAATATATGTGAAACTGAGGTGTCAAGGATAGGGAGGACAGTGTCCAGAAGGTCGTTCATGATGATATTGGCCAGAGCAGGAGCTAGGCAATTGCCCATGGCCAAACCATTTTTTGAAGATAAAAGCGGTTCTGGAAAACAAAGTATCCTGATTTGCAGCAAAGATTTAGTGTTTCGATGAAGAGATCAAAGGGGATAGTGGTGTGCGGTTCTATTAATGCCCAGTTGTTAGAAACTAATGTGATGACTTTGTCTAGTGGGATGTTGGTAAATAGGGAGGAAACATCGAGCGAGATCATGGTGTACTGGGGCGGAATTCTGGTGGATTTGATTTTCTCGATGAAGTGAAAAGAATTTTTAACATCGTAGGGATTTTTAGAACTGTAGGATTGAAGCGCTGGGAGAATGAACTTGCTGAGCTTTGAGGAGGGGCTGTTGATGGAGGAAATGATGGGACGGAGAGGGCATAGAGGTTTGTGGATTTTTGGTAGACCGTATGCTCGTGGAGGTGTAGGGTTGTGATTGATGAGCTTGTAGTAGGTGTTAAGATCAATGTGTCCATTGGTTTTTAATTTTTTAATGTGTATGTTGAACAAGTTTTGTTGTTTGGTAGTTATGTCCTTATCTAAGAGGGAATAAGTGTTATGATCAGAGAAAAGGTTATTCATTTTTTGGATGTATTCATTTGGATATGAAAAATTAGATAATTAATATTTATAATAATAATAAGAAAAGAAATTATTGTTATTAAATGACGATCTGTACGAAGTTTATGAATTCGCTGTCATAACTGACATTCTAAATCATGTAGAAATATTATACAACATGATCCTAAATGTAATGGTTGTAGGAGGAGATGTTGGTTGTAGATGTTGATGGATAAATAACACCTCAATATCGGTATAAGATATATAATTGATATATATGTATATGACTGACTGCCAAGGACTGTATACTTTACACTGCAAGAACTGAACAGACTGACTGACGTGGCTACACGATGTGTACAATTCAAGTGTGAGACTCTCAACAGAATATCTCTTCTTGACTCTGTCTCTCGTATATATAAACAACTGGCCTCTCCTCTCCTCTCTCTCGAGAGGGGCTCTTTCTCTTTGATGCGTGGTGGGGGTTCACTCGCTAGTGTGGATGAGTGGTGGGGGTTCACTACCCCTACATCATCCCCCCTCCTGAAGTAATTTTTCGTTTGTGAAAAATTAGCGTATGTAGCTTGGCAGAAACGATGATGTTGATGCTGCTAAATTTGTAGCATATGTGGCTAGCATGCGCGACTAGCATGCTGTGCTTTTTTTTTTCTTTTTTTTTGAAAGCCAGAGTTGTCAAGTCTGTTATAGAGATTTTTTTTTAAATTTTGAGCAGTCTTTGGCAGTAATTTAAATATGTACATTGAAAGAACAATATTTACATGATTGGTCATTAACATAATTTGAGAAAAGAAAACTAATAATTTCAATACATGATATTGGATCTGCATTTTTAGTTTAGAAATATTAAGAGATCCATTAATTATTTATATTTGCAATCCAGATGCCATTGAAAATTTAAAATTATTTACATTTTGTCAATTGTTTATGTTATTGAAATACTTGGTAAATCTATTACTAAGTATCATGTAAGAGTTAGAATTATATTTACAAGGAGTTTTGCTGAATTTATGTGCATCATGGATTCATTTTCGATATAAAATTAGAAATTTAAAAATTTGAATATAAAATTGAACATAAAAATTGACTAAATCTAAGGTACAATAATGATTAAATAATTTTTTTTTATTTTATTTATTTTTTTTTTTAAATAAATATTTTCGCTTGAGTATAAGTATTAAACAATTGAAAAAATTCATGATTCATTTTCGATATAAAATTAGAAATGATTTCCATGTAATGAAACTTATGGTTATAAACAATTAAAAATTTCCAGATGAATGAAAAACGTCATGATTATGGTATAAATGTTAAAAAAAAATTATTTCCTAATTAAGTAATGATATACAATAATAATGATTTGATTAAATTGTTAAAATATCTTCTAATAATTATTCAGATGTAACAAAACTAATGGCTATAAACAACTGTTCATTTTTAAAGATGACTCTAAGAAAATAGAATATGAATACAAATAAAATTTCAAGATTGATTCTGCATAAATTTAAAATTCATTGAAAATTATACAATTGAAAAAGATTTTTGATAAATATCACAATTATAGAAGTAGATAATTAATAAACAAATGTGATGTAAAAAGATGCAGAGTAAAATTTAAAAATTAATACATACTGAAATGATATAATAAAATATATAATTAATTTTTTTTTTTGCTGTAAACACACATATTTATTTATATACAATTGTTTCTAGGAACCTTAATAATTTGTGTGTGTTTAGGCAAATTAATTAAATAGAAAGGAATGTTAGAAAAAGAAGAAAATAAATTTGTTAAAGTGAAAAAAAGAATTTATCAAAGAAGTGATAATGTATGCAAATGCATGATGAAAAAAAAGCAATTTATGGAAGAAATGATAATGTACCTTTCCCATGGAAGATCCTTTGAATCAAGATGATTTAATTTAGTGTTTTATTAATCTTCGTTGATGCTTGTTGATTGTATGTTTAAATCTTATAATTCAATATTCGTCGATGTTTAAAATTTTTATATTTGTCGATTTTGATTTTATTTAATTATATTTTTATTTTATTTTATTTATTTTGTTTTGTTTATTTTGTTGTATAAATTCTATAATTTATACATTCGTGGAATAATATATTTTGTTTGTTTTGTGTTTGTAGACGAATTAAATTACTTTCTTTTTTTTTTGCTTCCAACAAGGGTTGGAGTTGTCATACGCTGTCTTATAAATCAAGGTGCAATGATTTAATGTATTTGTTTTAGTTGATTTCTGAATCAACGGTGCAATGATGATTTTGTTTTCTAAATTTGTTTTATGCATTATTTGCACGAAGAAATTGTTTTACGAAGAAGGCCTTGATAGAAACGTTTGCATAATTTATGTAAACTTAATATTAATTTATAACTAGTGGACGAAATCGATTTCTTGCGAGCAGGAATGCAGGAATGCGCAGCTAGGATACGGCCGTAAGGAGATGTGGGTGTGAGCTCATAAATAATTAATTAATTATTCGAAGTTCGATGAATGTCTGAATAATTAATTAATAATTCGAAGTTCGACGAATGTCTGCATAATTAATTAATAATTCGAAGTTCGATGAATGTCTGCAGATTATGTCGACAGAATTCGAAGTGCTAAAGCTAGATAGATTAAGCGAATATTTTGTTAGTGGTAAACAAGTATTAATTTAGTATCATAAAATATATATATATGAATGTATATGGCCATTTGAAAGAAAATTATTTAGTTGGGGTGTTGATTTTAATCACCCTTCAAGGTACATGTGACAAAAAACAATTAAAAGTGAAAGTAGTAAGTATAATAAACTGGGTTTTTACCAGGTGCAGAAAGATATCTCCTTTTATTAGTACTTCCATTGTTCGGCAATTCCTTGAAGATTAAAATTTCCCAATTGACCTGGGAAAATCCTTTCCTATTGAAGTAAGGTGCCTGGAATTCCTTCTAATTTTTGTATGCTTATTGTTATTTCACCCTTTTGTCGACGTTTTTATTCTATTAAACAAGAAGCAAATCAATGAAATATATCTAAGAAATAAGGGTTTTTACCTGTTTTGTCGGCGTTGAGACAATGCTGTGGAAGTTATATTCAATTTCTAAATTTTTCCAGTATTTTAATCCTGCAATAAATTCTAGCATTGTACAGTTTGTTAAATTCCCGTATTGTTTGTTTTTCTAAAATAAGAAAAGTATTAGCAATTGCTCCTTATGACTCCTTTGTCGGTATCTAAATCTAAAATAAGAAATGTTTGGATTTGCTTTGTATCAATGCATTAGTAAATGCTTTGTATGATTTCCTTTATGACCTAAAATTCAATGTTTAAATAAATAGGGTGTTTAACCTAAAATTGTTAAGAATGAGAATGTATATTATTTAAAATTAACAATAATTAAATGTATGATGATTGGGGTGTATGGCCTAAAATTGACCATAATCAATGTTCAATTCACACTAACGAAATTGTTTAAATAAATAGGGTGTATGATCTAAAATTAAATGTTGAATTTGAAACGTGCATTGAAATGTTGAAATACAATTTTCAAAATGCCAGGGTGTATTTACTGAGATATTATGTTGAATTTATTTAAAATTTTTAATTAAAATGTTTATGTTTGAATTTAAATTTTGAAATTAATTTTGAAATTTTTCCTTGGACTAGAGTATTGTCTCCTCCCAACACCAGGAAAATTTGTCTAAATTTTCCGAAAATGTTATTAAATTTTTGCCTTTCTTGGCCGTAGATTCATTTTATGTGTGTTTGCAGGTTTTTGTCGTAGATGTGCTTTTTTAATTTTGCTTAGATGCACTAATTTTCTTTCATTATTATTTAAGGTAATTAGTGCAGTCTGGTTGGAAAATATTTTGTAAATTTGGTACGGGCCATGATATTTTTTTGTGAATTTTCCCGTGGGCGTAAAATTTTTTAAATAAACGTTATCTCCTACATAAAAATTTTGTTTTGAAACACTTTTATTATAATATTTTTCCCTTATTTGTTTGGCTTTTTCATTATTATTTTTTGCCTGTTGACGCACTTTTTGAATTTTTTCATATAGACATTTTGTATGAATGTTAAAATTTTGAATGTCTTTTTGTGGATAGTTTAGTATCCAGGGAAATTGAAATTTGGTACCAAAAACTAGTTCATGGGGGGTAAAGTTTGTGGATACATTTTTCGTTGAGTTGTGTGCAGCTTTAATTAATGGCAGGTAATTATGCCAATTTTTGTCACTTTGGACATAGTGAGATATGTTATTGGCGATGTCTCTATGAATTCTCTCTAATCGTCCATTTGACGCAGGGTGGTATGGCGTCGTGCACACTTTTTTAATTTTTAACAGTGCACAGATTTGGAGTAGGATGGTGGACGTGAAATTGGTACCCAAATCTGTGAGTAGGTACTTTGGCGTGCCGTATCTGGTGAAGATATGGTTAACAATAATTTGAGCAATAGTCTCCGCTTTTTGGTTCGTAATTGGAAACATTTCCAAATAGCGGGAATATTGACAAATTATTGTTAATATGTATTTGTATTCTTCGCCTGTTAGAATATTTGTTGATGGCTCTAGCGGTCCAACAACGTCAATTGAAATAGCTTGCCAAACATTAGTTGGCTCGCTAAATGTGCCTATTGGTGGTTTATAGGCGTTGTCGGTTTTTCTAGTGGCGCAACTATGACACGTCTTGACATAGTTCTCCACGTCTTTGGTCATGTCAGGCCAGGTGAATTGAGTTTTTATGCGGTCATATGTTTTTTGTCTGCCATAATGACCAGACAATGGGTTGTCATGATACAGCTGTAAAACTGTATCACGCATTTTGCTTGGAACAAGAATGTTGTTGTCCAGCACATTGATTAGAAGGCCTGAATCATTTAATGCATAATTTTTTGATTGGGCTAGACGTCGGCATTGCTCATCTTCAGCTTGCTGCTGAGCTATTTCTAATAAGTCGATGGTTGGGTAATATTCTGGGGATATATCGGTGTTGATGCAGCCTATATATCTACTTAACGCATCTGCATGAGCGATGTTTTTACCCGATCTGTGTTCGATGTAGAAGTCGAACTCACTTAATTTCAGTGACCATCTGTACAATTTCGAATGCGGGTCTTTTAAATTTTGAAGCCACTGCAGAGCTGAGTGGTCAGTTATTATTTTGAATTTGTAGCCGAAAATGATATATCTGTACTGTTTACAGCCAAAGAGAATGGCTAACAGTTCTCTTTCCGTAGTGCAGAGTCTTGTTTCAGTTTCAGACAGTACGCGGGATGAAAAGGCTATTGGACGTTCTTCGCCGTTTATTTGTTGGCTTAGAATTGCAGATAGGCCAACGTTGCTCGCGTCCGTAGTCAATATGAATTCGTAATTATGATTGGGGTATGCCAGAATCGGTGGAGAAATCAATTTTTGTTTTAGAATTTGAAATGCCGATGAACATTGAGAAGACCATACAAACTTGGTATTTTTCTTTGTTAAGTCTGTAAGGGGCTTGGCTATTTCCGAGAAATTATGAATGAATTTTCTGTAAAAACCTATAAATCCTAAAAATGCTCTGACGTCTTTTAATTTTTTCGGAATTGGATAGGTTTCTACAGCTTTTAACTTCTCGTGATCTGGAGAAATGCCTTTTTTGCTCAATGTATAGCCTAAATATTTGCATTCTTCTTTGAAGAAGGTACATTTATTTAGGTCTATACAAAGATTGCCCTTCTGTAATTGTGTGAGAATTTTTTGTGTAGATGTTAAATGTTCATGAAATGTTTTGCCGTGAAAAATTAATATGTCGTCAATGAATGTGTGGCATATGTCACCCGTGTAACCCGATAATAGTTTATCCATTAAACGCTGATATGATCCGCTCGCGTTCTTCAGACCGAACGGAACAGATAAGAATTTGTATGTGCCGAATTGTGTTATGAATGTTGTTTTGTCTTGTGATGATTTGTCAAGTCTAATGGAGTGGAATGCGTTTGAGATGTCGAGTGTTGTGAAGTATGTTGTGTCATGTAATGTTGATAATATGTGTTGAATGTCTGGAAGAGGATAAATTTCAGATGTGGTGATTGCGTTTAATTTACGTAAATCAACCACGTATCTGTACTGTTTGCGTAACTGGGCGATGTCGTTTGGATCAACTTTTGTGTGATCCGCAGACTTCTTTTTAACAAGAATCACGGGATGCGCCCAGTTACTCGTCGATGGTTCAATTATTCCTCTATCCAGATTATCTTGTATTAGTGCTTTCAGTATGGGGGCTTCTGAATGTGATAGTTTGTAAGGTCGACTGTGTACAGGCGGATGATTTTGTGTGTCTATGTGGTGTGTAATATCTGTAAATTTTGTTTTGTAATCTTTGTCATGAGTGAATGTGTCATAAAATGGAGAAAATGTTTCAACAATTTTGTCTGCTTGTTGTGGAGAGAGATGAGTGAGTTTCTGGCGTAACTGTTGTTGAAAGGCTTGTAATTGTGTTTTTTGTTCGTGCGAGAGTTGTTGAATAGAATTTATGGTATGTTTGTTTGATGAGTTGTACGTCTCAGGGTTGTATTGAATGTGTGCTATTGGAAAATGTTTCGTGATGCAGATTTCATGTTGTGTTGTATTTATTAATGTTATGGCACAAGCATTGTTATGTACGTTAGTCAGTGTGTGGGGTAAGTAAATTCCAGTAGGTAGACTGTCATGTTGTGTCAATAGTATGGAACCGTCTGGAATTTTTGTATGTAGCGTGTAAGTATTGACGATGTGGGATCGTGCAGGAATTTTGATTTTGTGTCTGGTTGATAATGTTTCTGGTAAAGTTGTGTTTTGAATGTTGTTAATTTGTGATGTTGTGTTGTCTGTTAAGAATGGAATGACTGTTTTGTTTATGATTATGTTTGAGTTTTTGAAATTAATAATGGCTTGAAATTTTGTTAGTAGGTCTCTCCCAATGATCATTTCAAATTCATTTTTCAGTTGGGACACTATGAATTTACCTTGAATTTTTGTGTTTTGGCCTATGGATAATTGAATGTTTGACAGACCATAATTGGGAATAATCTGGTTTGTGATCGATTTTAAAATGATACCAGATTTTTCGGGCCTCGATTTGACGTGACTGGCATCTATGAGCGAGTGTGAAGCACCCGTGTCGATCAGAGCTTTAACTTTTTTGTTTTTAATTTGGACGTTGATTAATAAATTATTTGAATCGTTGAGTGCCGGGATCAAGACCGTGGTAGCCGTTCGTGAAAACGGCTGAGCGCCTAATCGTTTTTTGCATTATTGAACCAGCATGCCTTTGCAGTATGCCCTCGTTTTTCACATATCTGGCATGTTGGCGGAACCCATCTATTCGACGTATTGCCAGTATTAAATTTGTTATTATTATTATTATTATTACTATTATTATTATTGTTGGGCATTTGTTTTTTGAAATAGGGCCTACTTTGCCTGAAGGTACGATGGTCTGGCTTAAATTGTGGCTTTTTGCCAAAATTAGTGCGCGCTTGTTTATTATTATTAAAATTATTATTTTTGTTGTTGCAGTCGCGGTTCCAGTGGTTGCCTTGACAAAATTTACAAGGCGAAGGTGGTTTAGAAATAGAAACTCGCCTTCTTTTATTTTTCACGACTTGAAATTTTTGTGTGCATTCTGAGTACCAATGGACGCCGGAGCAATGTTTGCATGGCGATGGCGGTTTGTCAGAAGACTGTATTGGCGAATCTGCCTTTTTAATGGCAAATATCGAACCTTGAGGTTCTGCACTTTGTATGTCCCTGAGGGCTGTTGCATAAGTTTGAGCCTCATCAAGGTTTTTGGGGAGTTTAATTTGGACTTGGGCCTTCATGGAACTTGGAAGTGATTTTATGAAGGCGTCCGTTGTTAGCCGCTCAACTAGATTTTGTAACGTTTGTAACGGGTTTTGTTGAGCTTTGAATAAGAGAGATGTGGCAATGTGCTTTATTCTGTCAGCAAAAGCTTCCAGAGTTTCTGATGGATTTTGTTGCAAGCTCGTTATTTGCTGCAACAATACCACGGGCGTTTTTTCTTTTTTAAATCTGGCAATTAGACTTACCGTTGCTAGTCGGTATGTTAAAATGACGTTATCATTTGTACACTGCGTTTTAAAAGTGTCAAAGAAAATTTTTGCCGCACCCGTTACTTTTAAAATTATGATTTCCAGTTTGTCGGCTTCTGACCATCCCGAAATCGCACTATAATTATTAATTTGGTCTATGAAGGAATTTATGTCGCTATTATGGGAACCGTCGAAAACTGGTAAATTATTTATCATTTGCAAGTTCCGGATGTTTACGGGATTTGGAGCGTTGCACTTGTTTAGAAGGTACGCGATTGCTTCATCAGCAGATTTTTGTTGGCCATCGATTGTGTAAGTAGACATGATTTTTGATAGTCTTTCTTTTAAAATTAACAAATTGCCACTTGTGGAAAGATTATGTTGTTTTAATTTTTGAATAATTTCGGCTCTTTTCATAAAAATGAAGTCGAAATTTTAAAAATACGAAATATACAAATAGATGTAACTAAAAATAACGGAAATAAAATATTTAAAAGTGTAAAACTAAAATGAATAATAAAAAGAATAATGGAAATTTATATCTTACCTTTTAATGAGAAATGGCTGGGTTTCGATAGCGCTGCCACCAATGTAATGGTTGTAGGAGGAGATGTTGGTTGTAGATGTTGATGGATAAATAACACCTCAATATCGGTATAAGATATATAATTGATATATATGTATATGACTGACTGCCAAGGACTGTATACTTTACACTGCAAGAACTGAACAGACTGACTGACGTGGCTACACGATGTGTACAATTCAAGTGTGAGACTCTCAACAGAATATCTCTTCTTGACTCTGTCTCTCGTATATATAAACAACTGGCCTCTCCTCTCCTCTCTCTCGAGAGGGGCTCTTTCTCTTTGATGCGTAGTGGGGGTTCACTCGCTAGTGTGGATGAGTGGTGGGGGTTCACTACCCCTACATAAATATTGTCAATGATATTGAGAACTCTCTCACCTTTTGTAAACTCAAAACATTTCATCCAAGTATTATTTCAACGTATGAATTATTTTCAGAATTAAAAAACATTGTACATTATTATGATGACCAATTACCCATTGAAATTAAATATGAAAACATGTTCGACATTATAAAATTGTTAGATATTAATTGTAATTAGTCATAAAAATGAAATTATTTATTTCATACATTTACCTATTGTAAAGAAAGAACATTTTGAATTGTATTACCTACATCCTATTCCATCCCTCATCAATTCAATCTTAATGACAATACTCCCAACCACAAAATTCCTTCTAAAATCCAGCAGTACAAAAATTGAAGGTTTACGAACAATGTGTAAGATTAAACTACCCTCTGGGTACTTGTGCCCTTCACACACACTTGTATACCAGTCAACCCAGTACGAGGAAGAAATCTTAATCAAAGGAACAACAACTTCCTGCAAGTTCACTTCACTCAGTATCAGAGACAGTCAAGTGATATGGGTCGAAGAAATAAATCAATATTTGGCAGTCTTCCGTACCGAAGAAACATTAACCATTCAAAAGGGAACTGAAATGGAAAAGAAAACACTCCGAGGAATTTATCTTCTAAGGCCAAACGAAGAACAATCATCTTCAAAGACAAGAAGCTGCAACAGCAGTCTAAATCATTTGGACAGCCGATACTGTTAAGCGACATGGAACCTATTCTACGACCTAACCTAGCGACTTGGAGTACACTTCAACGTAATGTTTCTGTTACACTCACACTTGGTTGTATATATGTGGTTATGTTACTATGTGTGTGTTTCATGTAGTTTAAGTGTATTGTGCACAGATGGTCCGCAACTATGGCCGGTTATCGTTCCGGAGTTGTCGCAAGAATGAAGGAGATGGGTAACCCTGATATAAGATTTACACATTGCATTATTCATCGCGGACAATTAGTGACGAAAAAGCTAACCCTGAACTGCATGAGGTGCTCACAGATGTGATTAAGATCATAAATGAAATTCGTCGCAAAGCATTAAATTCTCGATTATCTGTCTCCTTATGTGAAGAAATGGGTTCACAGTATACCCATCTGCTTCTCCACGCTAGGTGAGATGGCTTTCAAGGGGTAAAGTACTAACCCGGTTATTTACTTTGTGACAAGAAATTATATTATTCTTCCAACAGCAAAACAGTGCGAAATTCCCGGATATCATGACTAGTCAGGATTGGATAGCATAACTTGCTTACCTTGCAGATATTTTTTCTATTTTAAACGAGCTTAACATGTCCTTGCGAGGGCAATTCATGGACGTCTTCGCTACGAGGGGCAAAATAAATGCCTTTCAAAGAAAACTGCAACTATAGCAAGCACGTCTGGCTGATAACAATTTGCAAATGTTTCAAAATTTTGAAGAGTATTTTAACCACGTCAGAACGTAATAACTCTTGCGAAGTTGCACTTAGAGTCAGTATTTCAATCTTTCACTCATTATTATCCAAAGGGAGAAGATCCAAGGATCCATTCTCTGCTAAACTCGAAGAATGTGAATTGAGCTTAGCAGAAAAGGAAAGCTTAAGCGAACTGACATTGTCGACATGCTCAAAATTAAATTTAATTCATTCATAACAAGAGCTCACTTTTGGTATACTGTCAAAAATGAGTATCCAAAATTAAGACAAAAGGGATTAAAATATTATTGCCATTCACGACAACATATTTGTGCGAAAAAACATTCTCGGCAGTTGTGGCAGTTAAAAATAAATACCGTCGTCGACTTGAACTGCAAGCTAGCCTTCGTGTTGCTGTTAGTACAGTGGACCCTAGAATCGAAGAATTTTTATCTAAGAAGCAGCAACATGTTTCATACTGATTGAATATTATTCCTTTTATTGTAATTATTAAGTAAACTTTAATTAATCTTTATCATCATTTGATTTTTCTTTCACATCTTTGGTTGCCATGTTAAATAAAAATTTAATTGAAAATACACAGTGTGTTCATTGTGAAAACTTGCCACTTTGAATAACTTTTTAATTAACCACATTAATAACAATTTTTAAAAATCGCTGAAACACGTCATTTTGTTTTGGAAGGGGGACATTTAATAACCCTCTAATCAGGCGGGTAACTTTTCCCTTCCTCCAAAAAATGGGATAGGATCCGCGAGATTAAATATTTTCTGTTTGGTGGTCCCTGAGGATCAAAAGATTGGCGACCGCTGGACTTGATGACAACATTCAAACAAATTCGCCCACAAACTAGATTTTCTATATTACTCTCTATTTATACAGATCGTCGGCCTTATCCCAACTATATATCTGAAGCCGTTCTCCATCTTCACGATAATCAGCAGCTCTTGCCTTAGACCTTTTTTACTTGCTCTCGCTCCTAGTTAGAGAAAGTATTGTGATCTTGCCAAAATTTCCAAATTGAGTTCTCATCTAAAATGCATGCTTTGAGGTCCCCTGAATAAAAAAAAAGATGTTTTTAGCGAATGACTGTAAATGTCTGTGTGTGTGTGCGTGTGTGTGTGTGTTAACAGAATATCTCAAAAACAAAAAGTCGCAGAAAGCTCAAAGTTGGTATTTCGTTCAAGCACTGCCACCGCATCAGACACGAATATTTCGGGAACGATCTTTACTGAATAGTTCTTTCAGTTTTTCGTGATTTTCTCGAAAATGGGTCAAACGATTTTCTTTAAACTTCGTGTACTACTTCCGCACAAAATATCCATCATTTTTATTTGAAACATTTTCCCAGGGAATTTATTTTTGGCGGCGAGGAGGGGGGAACGGTAGCGTATGCTTTGCACTAAAGTACCTCTTTATAATATATCTATTATGGTTTTACCAGCTGCATGACATTAATACATATTAGAAGCACTGATAGAATTCCGAATTGGAAGAAAATCGGTCAATCGGAAGTGCGATTTTACCGAAAAGGTTTTCGAGTTTTTTGGAATTTCTGGATAACGGTTAGAACGATTTTCTTTAAACTTGGAACACTTGTATAGATACATCACTTTTATTTGAAACATTTTTCCAAAAAAAAAACATTGATTTTCCCTAAATTGATTTTAGGAGGGTATTGAAGGTCTGTCAGTAGTTTAAATTTAAACTGACGCAACGTGTGTTGAGCAGAGGGTGCCCACAATGTCCAATAAGGTATATATGTTTGTCTACCCCTATAACTTGGGAGTTTCCTATTACGATGGTTTCGCTCAAAACTTCTCGAGGGAATGCTTTTTTTTTTTAAATATTTGTTTTAGTATTTCCCAATTTTCTCGATAGCAGCTTTAACAATTTTCATCTAAAACTTGGCCCACTATCTACTGTATGTAGTTCTGGTCGCTTTCATGGAAACATTTTCTTGGAAAATTCTAAAAGACCGGTGGAAACGCTTTCTCTTTAGTTAAATATGTCTAAGAAACATCGCGTTTGAGAAAATCGCTCGCCCTCAAGTGTTGTTTCCTCAAAATGGGAGGATGATTAAACATTTAGTCATGATTCAGACTTTTAAGGAAAATTTGTGAATCGAATGGAGTTATTTCAATTTGGATTTTCTCATTCGAAATAGAGATCCTTTGAATCCGAAAATGTGGTCTTGCGGAAATTGCGGGTGTATGTGTGTCGACATACGTAGTAAGCATCTTAATAGATCAATTTAAAAAAAAAAATTGCAGAAACCTGAAACTGATAATCCATACAAAGTTTAAAGAGAGTTGCTGGGACCTTTTCGAGGAAACGCAAAAACTGAAAAATCCTTTCAGTAAAATGGTACTTCAGTTTGAGGAATTTTGACAGATAATTTTCTGTCGAAACCCATGGTGACACCCAAACGTA
The DNA here is from genome assembly GCA_011037195.1 of Triatoma infestans. Taxonomy (NCBI): domain Eukaryota; kingdom Metazoa; phylum Arthropoda; class Insecta; order Hemiptera; family Reduviidae; genus Triatoma; species Triatoma infestans. Next base: position 27,457 of record JAAEAF010003865.1, read on the forward strand.
ATGTAAAATTTGAGCTAATTGCGATTTTCCGTGATTGCGATTTTGAACTATGCTGTTCACATAGGTACACGAACACACACACACACACACACACACACATGCACATCCACAAACTATTTTTTAAGAACCACTTTTTCTGACACAGGGAACCTCAAAACGAGTAACTGGGGATATCGAAATTTGACACGATCGCAATACTTCTTGTTACAACATAGTAACAGAAAAAAAAAAAGGTGAACCCTCCTAAGTGAAGTGTAGCGAAAATCCCGGTCATAGTATCGATTGAAACTTGCATCATCACATTTAGCCTGAATAACCTTTTAAAGAGTAACCTTCTTTAATGTTACGTGAGTTTTTCTGTGTTTAGTTAGTAATGTGCAAGTCATTGTATATTTAGATCGCACTTAAAAACTTAAGCCTCTCTTTGATCAGAATTTTAATTCATTCATATAAGAAAAATTCATTTTTCATTTATTTTTATAGTATTTGTCTCAATGGTACTACCTGGTGAAATTCATCATCTGTAACTATAGTGATATATATTTTTAATTTTTGTGTTTCCTACGTTATTATTATTATTTTTTACAAAATAAAAACCAGTAATGTGAACGAATACAAAGAAATTTAGTTCAGTTTGAAGAGAAAAATCTGGTTGGAGGCTAATGAAGGCAAGTTAACCAATCATATAACATTTGCATTTAATTTATTTACATGTATACATGAGCATCCGTCACTTGCTACCACCATCGGCTTTCTATCTGGGATGTCACCCGATCCTGCGCATCCGACACAGATCGCTGTTGCGATATCCAGCGCCAATATTTGCACTCTGTGAAA